>JZKD02S1704441.1:3230-15731 GCA_000966675.3 Picea glauca
TTGTGTATCTTTGGATTTCATCTATCAGACCAGCTAATACATTGGTGATATTGGTCCATTGTCATTTGTTTTTATTTTTGTTCCTATGCTCATAGTTTTATTTAGTTTTTGTTTATTTCTTGTTAATAGTTTAGTTGTTTTCTTTCTAACCTTTTACCATACAGCTGTCATGACTAGCAGAGCCCAACTAGGCATGTAAGCACTCACTTTTTGCTCACACATTGACAAAAATAGTGCAAACACAAAGCATCCTCACACATGGGATGAGATCCTTCCCTATGTCTAGCATATCTACAACTGATCTCTGCATAGCTCAACCGGCCACAGCCCCTTTCAGGTGGTGTTGGGATTCCAACCATTGGGTCCCATAGATGTTGCACTTCCCCTTGCGGTCACCTCGACCGACTCATCTCCTGCTCCAACTGAAGCTAACAAAGCCACCCGGTTCATTGATTGGATCTAGCACATCTGCCAACAAGTTAAGGATATCCTATAGAAATCGAATGACAAGTACAAACAATGCCATGATCAACATTGGGTACCACATAAGTTTCAGGTGGGCGACAAAGTTTGGTTGCACTTGCAGAAAGAACACCTTACAGGACCCCATTGGAAGATTCACCCACTCCGTTATGGGATATACACCATCACCAAGGTCATGGTGGATAATGCTTTTGAGCTCAACATTCCTCCTTTTCTTGGCCTGCATCGATTGTTCAACGTGGATCTCCTTCACCCTTATTTCCCACCATTATTGGACACCTCAGAAGTAGAAGAACAATTTACACCAACAGAGCTCAACCCCGACTTCATACAATAGGCATCCAATGATCAGATTGTGGACACACAGATCAAGGGCACTCAAAAGCAAAGGATCCAACTTTATTGAGTCGTCAAAGAAGGGTGACTTCTGTACCAAGGCAAGTGGCTCACCCGGGGCCAAATTCAGCAGAAATTTCCTCATATGATGGGGGGCCTCAATGCAATGGAGACCATTTATTCCTAAGGAGGGAGGATTGATCCAAGTGGATATCGGTGGCCACCCACCTTTTCCACAGTTTTTTTGGCAATTTTGGTAATTTACTATTTTTAGCAGTTTACACTTCCAGAGTTGTTTTGAGGCCCTAAACGATGTTTTTTGGGAAAACAGGTTTGGAATATGGAAGTTCCTGTGTAGGACGCAGACCTAGATACCCTGCTTCCCTTGACAAATATATGTGATAACTTGTACTATGTCTCATTTAGAGATAATTTCTCAAGGAATACTTGGATACATCTCCTCAATAAGAAATATGAGGTCTTTGATAGGTTTAAAGAGTTAAAGGCTCTTGTTGAGAATCAAACAGAGAAAAGAATTAAGGTGTTGAGGATAGATAATGGTGGAGAGTTCTGCGGGAATGAATTTGAACAATTCTGTAAGAAATGTGGTATAACAAGGAAAAATACTACTCCTTATACACCTCAACAGAATGGAGTTACAGAAAGGATGAATAGGATGCTGATGGAAAAAGAAAGGTGCGTGCTTAGTGGTGTCGGGTTAGGGAAAGAATTCTAGGTAGAGCCAGTGGGTACTACATGTTACCCGGTCAATCGATCACCCTCATTATCACTGGATGACAAGACTCCATAGATGATCTATTTGGATATCAGTGGCCACCCACTTTTTCCAACTGGCTCAAAACAGTTTTTTGACAATTTTGGTAATTTACTATTTTTAGCAGTTTTCACTTCCGGAGCCGTTTTGAGGCCCTAAACGATGTTTTTTGGGAAAACAGGTTTGCAATATAGAAGTTTCTTCAATATTTCACGTAAAATGAATCTCCTTGAAGATACCTTTCTAATGGGTTATCACCTAAAACAAAGATTGTATGCAAAAGTTACGACCCTGGGAAGTTAATGTACTAACTTACCCAAATGGGGCCCACATGACTTTTGGCGCTTCATCTCCTAGGGTTAGGTTTTTGGATGTCTAGGGTTTTTGGCATTCCTTCTTATTTGTAAAAATGCCTTTAAAGCCTCATTGTAATCATCTTCTTGTGAATGAGCGCAGTCGTCACTTCTCTTCTAAGAGATAAGCCACTACCATTCCAATAAGCTTGTTTCCGCTGCATTTTACAGTTCAACTTATTTCATTATTGAATAGAAAACCAATTTTACCGTATCTCTGTTATTTTGTGTTAATAATCTGTATTCATTTTGTTCTTCTCATAAATTTCGGATCAGTGGTATCAGAGCGGTCTACTCCTTGTCGTCTTAATGCATGTCCCCAATGAGGTCGGAGTACAAAGAGTTGGGTCTTAAGCTTGTTTCTCTTAAGGACAAAAGTTCTCGCACTCCCAAGAGACCTCTCATGACAGGAGAAAAGAAATATGATAGGACATGAGATCCTTTCAAACTGTTGATTGAGGAATCCCTCACGCAATAGAGGAATGAGATGATGGATAGTTTCGTGCAAATCCTTTAGTGGCTACCAACATGCGACACATCTTCTTCGAGCGGAGGCAACGCCCCCTTCAAGGTACAAATAAACTTCGATATTCCTATATTTGAAGGTCGGATAGACGCAGATGTTGTAGACAAGTGGTTGAATCTTCTAGAAGGTAATTTTTCCATCCATAACTTTTCAAATAGAGAAAATATTACTTTTGCGCTCCTCAAAGCCGTTCCCCATGTCAAAGATTGTTGGGAAACTTTCTGTGAGAAAAATGAAATAGAGGAACCCTCATTATTTATAGTCACAACCACCTGGGAATCCTTGAGGGATGTTATTAAGGAACAATACTACCCTGTCAGAAGTTATGACGACTTGTATACCAAATGGATCACACTGCGGTAAGAAAGAGACCAAGCAGTGCCAGATTTCACAAATATCTTCCATACCTTGCGCACCAAGATGGGCATCAAATATTTAGAGGGACATCTGGTGCTCAAGTATCATGCTGCTCTGCATAGATACATCCAGACTGAAATGAAATTTCTGGACATCTCATCCTTGGGCGCGGCCTACTGATATGATGTCAAAATCAAGAAGAAGCTAAAAAAAAACACGCAACAATTTGGGCCTGGGAACCCCTCACAACAAAAGCCAGGAAAGGGTGGCCCCAACCCACAAAACAAAGGATAGAGAAAAGATGGACAGTATCAGGAAAACTAGCCCAAGCTGCAAGTAAAGAAGGACACTAGAAAGATAAAGAAAAATACCAAGAAGTGGTGCGACTTCCATAAGATCCCTTGGCATAACACTATTGATTGTCGATCAAAGTAGTCACTGGTGGCTGAAGTGAAAGCCTCTGAATCAGATGTGGATTCTGACTTTGAACCAGAACCAGAAAGGGGAAGACAGATCATTGACGTGGAACCCAGTTCCATTGTTACTAGCACCAAGCTCCAAACTGGTGAACAAGACAAGCCAGAAGGAGAGTGCCTCTTCCATTCACAGATGTGGGTAAAAGGTACCTCGCTTCACTTCATAGTTGATAGCGGTAGCCAGAAGAAACTCATCTCAGGAGAGATCATCAAGTGGCTGGCCTTGTCGACAACACCACACCCACAACCCTACACCATTGGGTGGCTCTGCCAAGGAAGCGATCTCTACATCAGCCAACAGTGTTGACTATTGTACGACATCAAGCCCTTCAAAGACAAGGTATTGTGTGATATTGCTCCTCTCAAAGTTTGTGATGTTCTTTTGGGCCAACCTTATTTATGGAAACAACATGTTGTATATGAGTCTAAGCCTCGTAGTCAAGAAGGTCATCTCTTAGACAGGGAAGTTTGTCTTCTTCGTGATTTTCTCTCAAAATAAGCGAAAGATCACAACCACATCCAAGGCCTCTGCGGTTGACCTCTCCACACAGCAAAAGCAAGTAGATAAGGTCGTGGAAGAATACTCGAATATATTCTCCTCACCTATCAGGGTACCTCTTCACTGTTAGGTCAAGCACCCCATCGATCTGACCCTCGATGTATTGTTGTCCAATGGGCTAGTCGATCGTCACTCTCTATTAGAGAATGAGGGGATCAAGCGACAAATCCAAGAAATGCTCCACAAGGGGCACATCCATCCTAGCTCATCACCTTGCAGAAGCCCAATCGTGCTGGTACAGAAGAAAGATGGAACCTGGCAACTCTGCATTGATTATCGGGCTCTGAATAAAATCACAGTTAGAAACCAGTACCCGATTCCCTAAATCGATGACCTCCTTAATGAACTCACGGGGGCCAAATACTTCAGTAAGATTGATTTGAAGTTTGGCTACCACCAGGTCCTAATAGAATAGATAGATGTATTGTCACATACCCACAACCTAAATCAAATTTTTCTGGTCTTCTACCGGACCAGAACCCCTAAATATCCATGGAGGCCCAGTGTAAGCTGGCTCTTTCTCTCTCCTTCTCCATTCCCATGTGATCATGGGTCATGATCACGATTCAATTTGGACGCAGTGCCTATTTGTATTTCGTGCCTCGGTGCTACATTAATGTCTAATTGTTCGACTCTGCCACCGCCGAACCCCGACAGGGCTAGCGACCGGCCAATGGGGTGAGTCCCTACAGGGCCAACAAATGTCCAATAGGAATACATCCCAACAGGGGTAGTGAACCACCAATGAGAACATGCCCCTTCGCGCGGTTAAGTGGAATACATATGGAAGAAAGGGAAACTCGACACGGTAGTCGACATGACAGGAGGGGGGCCCCACTTCACATGCCACACTATTCTGGAACCCGCCCCCCCATTAACGACAGAATGGCAAGGGGGGTCCGGAATCTGCTTGAGCGCCATTGATCATGATGAGTTAATCTCGACCGTTCAAGAGTTACGTGTCCAATTTCGGACCCCCCCCTACCGCTAAAGGCAGAACAATAAGGGGCCTCTGGGATGGAACCTCAACCGTAGATCTGGATGGGTGGACTCTGGCCGTGTAGATTTGCTTGCCGCTTATCCTAAATCATATTCACATCCTGGCTTAAGTTGACGTCTCATCTCTACATCTAACGGTCATTACAGACCCTGAGATCCTCCGAAAGAATCTCGTTCGTTCATTGGGGTTTATCATCACGAGAATCCGGACTCTCGATCACGGGACTCCCAAATCCTCGATCCCTGGTTTCCCGATGCCGTTAATCTCTTGACACGTGGCCTCCATCGATCAGATGGCTTAGATCTACTTCAGGGTTTCCACCATGGGAAATCCCAAACTCTTGTCAACAAGAGTCTTGATTCCGTGATTCCCGATGAGCCAATTCACCGATATGGTCCCTTACGTGTTAGCCCTCCTGGCCAAACTCTTGGCCCACGTGACCACTATCTCACAAGACCACAGCCTTATCTCCTGTCAGGTTTTCAGACTTTCCACTACCGAAATGTACTCGTTCTAAGGATTCGCAATCCACCGAATCCCGATATGTCGATATAATGACAGTTGGCCCTACAATGGAAGCTTTTCATTTTGTCAGGATTTTGGACTTCGTAATTTCGAAGTGTATGGACTTCTTGTCCATGGGATTCCCATTTTCCCGATGGATGACTTTCCTTTCGGGACTTTTGCCGCATGCTACGACTGCCACCATGCGTCCTTCTATGACGGACGACTCATATTGATTTCAGGATTTTCACTATGAAAGTTCTCGACCCCATGTCATCATGACTCTCGATTTCACGAATGTCGATATCCTGATGGCCACACCTCTCGTCGAAACTTTCAACCTCCTATTCACGAGGGCTTAAACCTCATGCATCTCTTAACAGATCCAATGGCTATCGGGTTTTTTCTAGCTAAGATCTAACAGCTCAGATATGTCCCACCTTGTGCACTCTTCCACTACTTCATGGATGTGGAAAAATCAACGGTCCAGATGTTCTCATGGACCGTGGGGGTCTACAATCCCGATTTCCTCGCTATTCACAAAGATAGAGGAAAAGGTGCAAGGTATGTAATTCCCTTGTTTCTTTCGTCAATCTAACGGTCGTGAACGACCATGGGTCTTCCGACGGGGTCTCGTTCGTCGATCGATACTTATCCCTATGCTGGTACTTCAGGATTTTAAGAGGGTCATTCCTCCTCGTACATGGTTGTTAAGACTTTCTCATTCAAGTCCTTTTTCCAGGTTCTTGGTAAACCTTTCCAAGAGGAGAATCTCTGTGAAGAGATCTATTCCGGGGCATCCCTAGAGACAGATAAGGGTAAACAATTTCCCGAGAACGGGCTGGAAGCCTGACTTGGTTCAACTTATGCATAATTAAATTCATTTATCAACATAAGTCATGCCTGGTTTCTTATGTTATAAGCATATATAACTACTAGTACTGATCAAAATACTACTTAGACATTCTTAAAATGAAAACATTCATAGTTCCGCAGCTTATGAGCATAATTATCAAAATACATATATATTTCAAGGTGCCAGAGGCAAAACACTTATCAGAAATGACACCAGGGTTAAGCAATTGCTGAGAGGGGTGCTCTTTTCCACCCAACCGTAGGCTTAGCGACTCCCAACGAATTTACCACTAGCCACCCCCGAGCTGAGACCACGATGCTGTGAGGCTGCGTCTCTGTCTGCCAGTGACCAGGAGCGAAGGTTGCAATCCTTCCTCTCTGTTATCACTCACTGTACGTAATGCCCGAGTTCCCCTCGTGTCTGCCCCCCCAATCGCTTCTACCCCACGCCTTATCCTCTTGTGAGGTTGCATGTGGCGCGATTACCCTCGCACTGGCCAATCATGATGGCTCTATAGATGGGTAGTTCTCCTCCCCATCCCTCATTAATTCCTGAGGAGCCATCTACCTACCAGTTTGCAAGGCATTTAATTCGGGGCTAGCGAGCCACTTTTGGTTCTCCGGGCCAGTGGAGTCCAAATACGGTATTTAATTCTCGGTGGAAGTTAACGCCACCTTTTCAGGTGCCTTCCACCGCCATCGTGGTCTCTTTTTTTGCACATCCCCTCTCAGCAGTCCTGCAATAAATTCAAAATGTTATTCACATTCATTGAACTTTTCCTCAAGGTCCATTTACATCACATATTCACATTTATGAGTTTGCCATAGTTCCTGGCCAGTCCAGTTATATTTACAAGCTGGGGGAAACAGGGTGTTACAATTCCCTCCCCCTTAAAAAGAAACATCGTCCTCGATGTTCTTATCTACTAACATGAATTTCATGTACAAAAGTAAACAAAATCGGATATGCCTGTCTCATGGCATCCTCCATTTCCCATGTGGCCTCATCTAGGCCAAAATGTTTCCACTGCACCTTGACCTGCACAATGGTTCTATTCCGGAGCAAGGTTTCCTTTCTGTCCAGTATGCATTGGGGTTCTGGTAGAAATTCTCCCTCCGGTTCCACCTGGATCATAGACCAGTCAATTATATGATTAGCATCATGTACATATTTCTTCAATAATGAAACATGGAAAACATTATGTTCTTTTACTGTGGGAGGAAGTGCTAGTCGATAGGCTACAGGTCCCACTCTATCTAGAACCTCAAAGGGTCCAAAATACCGGGGTGCCAATTTGGCACAAGCTCCCATTTTGAGGGAACTCCTTCTGGGCTTAATTCTGAGATATACATAGTCTCCCATTTTGAACTCTCTTGGAGTTCTCTTTTGATCAGCATAACTTTTCTGTCGGTTCTGAGCGACCTTCAGATTTTGTTTTATCTGAGTCACTTTCTGTTCCATTTCTTTCAACATGTCGGGTCCAAAAGAAATCCTATTTACAGGATTACTCCAGCTGACTAGAGTATTACACTATCTACCATAGAGGACCTCGAAGGGACTCATCTTTAAGGATGCTTGGTAGCCATTGTTGTAGGAAAATTCTACCAATGGCAGGTAGTCTTCCCATTTCCTGGGCTGATGCATTACATGCATCCTTAACATATCTTCTAATATTTGATTTACTCTTTCTGTCTATCCATCGGTTTTAGGGTGGTAGGCAGTGTTGAACAACAATTTGGTCTCCAATCCCGCCATCAGTGATTTCCAAAAATTGGAAGTGAATTTTGTGTCTCTGTCAGATATTATCTCCCTTGGCATGCCGTGCAATCGGAACACCTCTTTCATGAATACCGGGGCCATATCTATCACCTTGCAGGTTGATTTGATAGGGATGAACTGAGCAGACTTGCTCAGTTTATCCACCCCTACCATAATGGCGTCATTCTATTTGGTTGAAGTTGGCAATCCAGTGATAAAATCCATGGAGATGGTTTCCCATTTCCATTCTGGGATGGGTAGAGGGTGTAGTAGTCATGCTAAGTGTCGATGTTGTAATTTAACCTATTGGCATTCTATGCATTGGGCCAAATATTTGGCTATGTCCTTCTTTAATCCAGGCCAATAAAATTGCTTCCGGGTGGCAGTGATCATTTTCTGGTATCCTGGGTGACCAGTGTAGGGTATTTTATGTAGTTCATCCATGATGAACCTCTTCAAGTCGTCACGATTTGGAATGTACATTCTATCTCGGTAGGTGAGAAAACCTCCTTTGGTCATCTGGTAGCCTTCATATTTTTCTCCAACGGGTTCTTACTGTAGGTACAGGGTCATAGTTTGAACGAAGGGATCTATTTCTTGTGCATTTCTGACTCTGTTCTTGACATCTGTCTCGCAGGTACTCACCGCTTCCAGGTGAATTGTTTTCATGCTTCTGTTGAGGGCATCGGCCACCCTATTTTCCTTCCCTTTGATGTGTTTGATTTCAAAATCAAATTCGCTAAGGAGGGCCATCCATCTAGATTGTCTAGCATTGAGCTTTAGTTGGTCGAACAAATACCGTAATCCACAGTGATCTGTCATAAGTACAAATTTTCTTCCCAAGAGGTAATGCCTCCACATTTTTAAGGCATGCACTATGGCAGCCAGTTCCAGATCATGAGTCACATAGTTGACCTCATGTTCATTCAATTTTCGGGATTCATAGCAGATCACCTTTCCTTCCTGCATAAGGACTCCTTCGAGCCCTTCCTTATAGGCATCTGTGCACACAAGGAAGTCAGCTTCTGGGTCAACGATTTTTAACACGGGTGCATGGGTTAACAGATTTTTTAAGGTTTGAAATATTTCTTCACATTGTTGCATCCACAGGAATTTTGTCCCCTTCTTCTAGAGGGTAGTGATTGGACAACCAATCTTGGAGGATCCTTTTATAAATCTCCTATAGTATCCCGCTAATCCCATAAAGGATCTGATGTCTGAGACATCCTTTGGGGTAGGCCATTCCATGATAGACTTGATCTTGTCAGGATCTACTGCTACCCCTTCCTCGGACAAAACATGTCCCAGGTAATGTATTTGCTTCTGAAAGAAGTCACATTTGCTGAATTTAGCATAGAGTTGATGCTCTCTTAGCACTTGCAACACAAGTCTAAGGTGCTCTTCATGTTATTCTCTATTCTTAGAGTAGATTAACATGTCATCAATGAAGACTAGTACAAATTTATCCAAAAATTTACTGAGTACATTTTTCATTAAGCACATTAAAGTGGTAGGGGCATTGGTTAACCCAAATGGCACTACCACAAACTCATAATGACCATACCACGTCCAGAAAGTGGTTTTATGGATGTCTTCACCCTTGATTCGGACTTGATGGTATCCCAACCTCAAGTCAATCTTTGAGAAAATAGACGTTCCTCCCAACTGATCGAATAGATCATTGATCCTGGGAAAGGGGTACTTGTTCTTTATGGTTACTTTATTAAGTTGTCTATAATCTATACACAGTCTAAGGGTGCCATCCTTCTTTTTCACAAACAGGACTAGTGCTCCCCATGGGGACACGTTGGGTCGAATATAACCCTTATCCATGATTTCTTTTAATTGTAATTTGAGTTCCACTAACTCAGGTGTGCTCATCCGATAGGGTGTCCTAGACACCGGCACTGCTCCTGGTGGGAGCTCTATCAAGAGGTCAATGTCTCTTCTTGGAGGTAGATCCGGTACCTCTTCCAGAAACACATCTCTGCATTCTCTCAGGATAGGGTGTTCATCAGGGCTTGGTTTAGCACCTTCGGTTGTTTTCAACACCTGTATTGCATATAGGGGACATCCCTTTCGGCAATACTTTCTCATTTGCAGGGATGATATTTGTCTCACCGAGACTGGTTTTCGGATCCCTTGAAGGGTTATCCTTTTTCCTTCTTTTCTCACACATTCTAAGGTTTTACGGTAACAGTCCAACTTGGATTTATGGGCGACCAACCAGTCCATACCAATCAACATATCGTACAATTCCAGGGGTAATACATTAAGGTTTGCTTGGGTGGGGAATTCACCCATCATGAATTGGCAGGCTGGTATGACCTCTACTACCTTTCTCTTGGTGCCAGTGGCTAACTGTACCAACCATGGCTTAGTTTTCTTTCGTGGCTGCAGCTTACACTTATCAACAGCTTTAGGGGCTATATAACTCAAATTTGAACCAGGGTCAATCAAAGCAGACACTAGATGGTTGAAAATCATACCTTCTATTTCCACCACTGAAGCTTGGTGATCAGCTTGGTTATTATCCAAGGCTGCATAAATCTGCGGCACACTCCTTGCCACATCATTGACTATGGTAGCTTCCTGAATGTTATAGACTTTCCAACTGTTCTGTTGTCGGTGTGGGTAGTCTCTCGGGAGATGCTCTTCTCTGCAACCCCAACATTTCAAAGGTTCTTTCTTTGGGTTATTAGTTTTCACTAGCATAGGTCCAGAACTTTTGTTTCCGTCCACCGAGGGAAAGTTCTGTTGGAGAACACTCTAGGCTGGATAGTTCGTTCTGGGGTTCTTCTTGTAGTTTTTAAATCCTGAGGATTTGCTCCCCTTTTTCTGAAACCTCGAACCACTCTTCTGTTTCCAGTCTCCACGAGACTCTACCCGATGTCCATATTGTTCATGACAATATGTTGCCTTTCTTATAGTGTCGTCTAAGGTCTTTGGATCATCAAATTCAATTCGGTTCCGGTATTCCTTGGGTAGCCCACTGATGAAGCGTTGCTCCTTCACCTTCTCTGCTTTGATGTAGGGTACATATCTCAATAAGTTGAGGAATTTATTAACATATTCCTCTATAGTAAGTTGTCCAAGTTTGAGTTCGTAAAACTCTTTAGCCTTCTCGTCGAAATATCTTTTCGACAAATACTTCTTCCAGAAGTACTTCTCAAACCGTTTCCAAGACAGGTCCTCCTCGCAGACCCCTTTCATATTCTTAAGATCTTCCCACCAGATGGAAGATTTTCCGTTCAGATTGAAAGTGGCCACTCGGGCCTTCAAATTCTCTGAAAAATCATGGACTCTGAAATATTTCTTCAGTCCAAGTAGCCATGCCTCAGTTTCCTCTCCCTTCTTTACCTCACCGTCGAAGGAGGGAGGTTTTGCCTTTCTGAATTCCTCAAATTTATGACTCTTGGAAGTCTTTTGTTTCTTCTATTTCTTTCGAGGATAGGAACTGGTCCTACTACTGGAAGATCCTTCTGAATCGCTAGCTTCCTTCTCAGTGGAATCATTCGGCACAGGTCCTTTACCTCTGGGGTGGACCTTTCTTGAGGTTCTCCTCTCAGTATGGCCACTGATACGACCATGTTTCTGCACTTCGAGTTCATGTTGCATTTTTCACTGTAGGTTGGATAAGCTCTACAGTAACACTGCATTAATTTCGTTTTTCTTTTCTTGTTCTTTCATCATCCTTTCATTATTGGCCTTGCAGCTTTACAACTCAACCATGAGACTCCTCACAGTCTCGGCTAGGTCTGGAGGGGTTCCTATTGCTCTTCTTTTGTCAAACTCTTCGTCTCTATTATGGGAGCCTTCTCCCATCTCTTGGTGAGTCACCATTCTCTGCATCTGTAAATTCCTGCGGCTGATCGTCTGCTTAGGTGGAAAGACAAACGCTGATTGTTAGTCAAGAGTTAGATATATTTTTATAATCTACACATAATTTATAATTCTTTCACTTGCATACACAGTCAGGTTCTCGTTTCCAAGTTTTCAATCCTGGACAAGAGAGTTGCGTTAGGGGGGGTTACTCTTCGTAGGAGTACTTTGAACAGAGTTTATGCACGACTCGTAAATGAGCCCAATCAGGCCGAGTGTTGTAACCATGCTTTGATACCACTTTGTCACATACCCACTACCTAAATCAAATTTTTCTGGTCTTCTGCCAGACCAGAACCCCTAAATATCCATGGAGGCCCATCGTAAGTTGGTTCTTTCTCTCTCCTTCTTCGTTCCCATGTGATCGCGGGTCATGATCACGGTTCAATTTGGACATAGTGCCTATTTTTATTTCGTGCCTCGGCGCTACAGTAATGTCTAATCGTTCGACTCTGCCACCGTCGAACCCCGACAGGGCTAGCGACCGACCAATGGGGCGAATCCCTACAGGGCCAACAAATGGCCAATAGTAATACATCCCAACAGGGATAGTGAACCGCTAATGAGAACAGGCCCCTTCGCATGGTTAAGTGGAATACATGTGGTAGAAAGGGACACTCGACATGGTAATCGACA
>JZKD02S1704441.1:15891-31342 GCA_000966675.3 Picea glauca
CCGCTAAAGGCAAAACAATAAGGGGGCTCCGGAATGGAACCTCAACCATAGATCTGGATGGGCAGACTATGGCCGTCCAGATCTTCTTGCTGCTTATCCTAAAGCATATTCAAGTCCTGGCTTAAGTTGACGACTCATATTTACATCTAACGATCATTACAGACCCTGAGATCCTCCGAAAGAATCTCGTCCGTTCATCGAGGTTTATCGTCACGAGAATCTGGACTCTCTCGATCACAGGACTCCCAAATCCTCGATCCCCGATTTCCCGATGTAGTTAATCTCTCAACACGTGGCCTCCATCAATCGAATGACTCAGATCTACTTCGGGGTTTCCACCATGGGAAATCCCGAACTCTTGTCAACATGAGTCCCGATTCCACGATTCCTGATGAGCCAATTCACCGATATGGTCCCTTATGTGTTAGCCCTACTGGCTAAACTCTTGGCCCACGTGACCACTATCTCACAAGACCACAGCCTTATCTCTTGTTGGGTTTTCAGACTTTCCACTGTCGAAATGTACTCGTTCTTAGGATTCGCAATCCGCCGAATCCCGATATGCCGATATAATGACAACTGGCCCTACAATGGACACTTTTCACGTTCTCGGGATTCCAGACTTTGCAATTTCGAAGTGTATGGACTTCTATTCCACAGGATTCCCATTTTCCTGATGGATGAATTTCCTTTCGAGACTTTTCCCGCATGCTCCGACTGCCACCACACGTCCTTCTATGATGGATGACTCATATTGATTTCAGGATTTTCACTATGAAAGTTCCCGAACCCATGTCATCGTGACTCCCGATTTCACGAATGTCGATATCCCGATGGCCACGCCTCTCATCGGAACTTTCAACATCCTATTCACAAGGGATTAACCCTCATGCATCTCTTAATCGATCCAACAACTGTCGGGTCTTTTCTAGCTAAGATCTAACAACTCAGATCTGTCCCACCTTGTGCACTCTTCCACTACTTCATGGATGTGGAAAAATCAACGGTCCATATGTTCTCATGGACCGTGGGGGTCTACGATCCCGATTTCCTTGCTATTCATGAAGATAGAGGAAAAGGGGCAAGGTATGTAATGCCCTTGTTTCTTTCATCAATCTAACAATCGTGAATGACCATGGGTCTTCCGACAGGGTCTCGTCCGTCAATCGATGCTTATCTCTACGCTGCTACTTCAGGATTTTAAGAGGGTCATTCCTCCTCATACAGGGTTGTTAAGACTTGCTCATTCAAGTCCTTTTTCCAGGTTCTTGGTAAACCTTTCCAAGAGGGGAATCTCTGTGAAGAGATCTATTCCGGGGCATCCCTAGAGACAGATAAGGGTAAACAATTTCCTGAGAACGGGTTGGAAGCCTGAATTGGTTCAACTTACGCATAATTAAATTCATTTATCAACATAAGTCATGTGTGGTTTCTTCTATTATAAGCATATATAACTACTAGTACTGATCAAAATACTACTCAGACATTCTTAAAATGAAAACATTCACAGTTCCACAGCTTATGAGCATAATTATCAAAATACATATATATTTCAAGGTGCCAGAGGCAAAACACTTATCAGAAATGACACTAGGGTTAAGCAACTACTGAGAGGGGTGCTTGTTTCCACCCAACCGTAGGCTTAGCGACTCCCAGCGGATTTACCACTAGCCACCCCCGAGCTGAGACCACGATGCTGTGAGACTGCGTCTCTGTCTGCCAGTGACCAGGAGCGAAGGTTGCAATCCTTCCTCTCTACTATCACTCACTCTACATAATGCCCAAGTTCCCATCGCGTCTGCCTCCCCAATCACTTCTACCCCACACCTTATCCTCTTGCGAGGTTGCGTGTGGCGCGATTACCCTCTCACTGGCCAATCATGATGGCTCTATGGATGGGTGGTTCTCCTCCCCATCCCTCATTAATTCCTTAGGAGCCATCTACCTACCAGTCTGCGAGGTATTTAATTTGGGGCCAGCGAGCCGCTTTTGGTTCTCCGGGCCAGTGGAGTCCAAATACAGTATTTAATTCTCGGTGGAAGTTAACGCGACCTTTTCAGGTGCCTTCCACCGCCATCGTGGTCTCTTTTTCTGCACATCCCCTCTCAACAGTCCTGCAATAAATTCAAAATGTTATTCACATTCATTGACCTTTTCCTCAAGGTCCATTTACATCACATATTCACATTTATGAGTTTTCCATAGTTCCTGGCTAGTCCAGTTATATTTATAAGATGGGGGAAATAGGGTGTTACATGTATGGATGACCACCTTCAAGTCAAAGGAAGGCCTTTTTGAATGGTTGGTCATGCCCTTTGGTTTGAAAAATTCTCTGGCCACTTTCATACTTTTGTAGTGGTTTATCTGGATGACATTCTCATTTACAGCAAGACTTGGGCCGACCACTTGCAACATATTCAGGAGGTTTTTCACACCTTGCGGCAACACAAACTATACGCCAACTTGGAAAAATGATCCTTGGGCATGGACAGGGTCCATTACCTAGGATACATCATTGATCAACATGGTGTACATGTGGATCCATCCAAGATCCAAGTCATCCGTGACTAGCCAACCCCAACCACACTCACTGAGCTTTAGAGCTTCTTGGGTGTTGGCACCAGGCTGAAGGGGAAAGAAGAACGATCGTGGGAAAGAAAGCGTGCATAAAACTGAAGTAACAATTGGCAAAATAACAACACGCGTGCATGAAAGAAAGTGTGCACAAAGGAAAGCAACAGCTGGAGGAAGAACAATACGCACATGGGAGAAAGACCTAATGAAATAAGGGTTAGGGTTTTGGTAATATTCTGCAAAGGGATGAAGAGCCCAAAATGTATAAATATAGATACGAAAGTATCATAGATGGATGATGGTTGTTGTGATGATGTTTTGTTTTTATTAGGGTTGTTGTTGTTCAGGGTTGGGCTTTGGAGCGAAGTTTTGGAGACTGTAACCACGTAGGAGCGTAGGCGATATATAATTTTTTTAGTTGTATGAACCGATTTTGTAAGCTGTTGAGCAAAGAGATTATGAGGGAAGGTAGATCTGAGGATTAGACTGTAGGTTGTAGAGCCTGGTGTGATCTAGTTCGCCTCACATAGATCTTACCCATATTTGTGGAGAATTGCAAGTGCATGGCACCAGGAATGAAAAACTGCCATAATAAAAGAGCCAAGAGCCAAATCTTTGTGGACATAGCCTAGGAGGGAGTGAACCACAATAATACTTGCGTAATGTGTTGAATATATGCATGTCTCTACTTTCTTTCATCAATTAATGGTTAAGCTTGATGAATGAGTCAATACATTGTTATGAATCTGTTTATACTTTGTTGGAATTAAACTGTGGGATATACGTATATGAGTTCAAGGAATAAGTAGTTTACCTTACAGGTTTGATGACGGGCGAAATTGAACGCTCGCCAAATGGAAGAGTGGATCCGGTCCGGGGTTGTCTAAATAACCCAAGCCGTTTGGGATGACCCACCCTAACGGGTTTAGCGGCTCCGTTGGCCGATCTAAGTCCTAGGAAAACAAAATAAAACTACACTAAAGGAACTAATATAAATGAAAATAACAATTAAAACAAACTAATAAACAAATCTGAACTATTAATATATACAATTTACTATCTAATACTATAATAACTCTATGAAATTTTACATTCAACTATCAACAGAATTAAATCTTAATCACAAATGTACAATATTTACAAATTACAGATTTAAATGAAAACCTGCAAAAATCATTTGTAAACTGTTCTAAGACAGCAAAACTATTGTTTTTTTTTAATTTTTATAATTTTATGAGAAAGAGATAAACTGAAAAACTATCTAAGCTAAGCAACTAAAATAATAATTCTAACTAAGAATCTAAACTATATATATATATCTAAACTACTTAAATAACACTAATAAATTAACTATTAAATACCATATAGCAAACTGACCTGAAGTAACGCTTCAGGTTTGTCCTGTGTACAATAGTTGATTCAACTGTTCGGTGGGAGAAAACTCGCACCAGATTCTCCACAAGCTTCTCGTAAACTAGAAGCAACTGTGCTCTTCAAATATAAATGACAGGACAAACAAGACATAAAAAATGACAACAATCTTATAATTTACAAATCGTCGCAGTTAGATAAATCTGTGTGCAAAGATCTGTACAAAATGATTCATTTAACGAAAAAGACAAACCTGTAATTCATTAAACTGAAGAAGAATAATTGTTGTATTTTTAAATAAGGGAGATCAGATATGGACAACATATAAATCAAATCACATCAACATGCAATGAATCATGATAGCTAAAGTAGTCGATAATTAATTGCAAACTGATATGAGGAAAACTTGAAACAAAAGTTTGATATATTGAAAGCGAAAGTTGTTACAAGAYATCAACTTTCATCCCMGTCTGTATTRTAAATCCATAGTCCGGTTCTCCCAACAGTGATGATGATGGGTCTATTACAAAAAATAACAAGTATTTAAWGACCTCCCACAGGGTAAAACATCCCTRTGGGAATTAACAAAACAGTTACAAAAAATCTCGGGATAATCTCCCAAGTCTGACTAAAGMTAACAACCTATAACAAAAMTGTATCACAAAAACATCTCTTAAACTGCCACAGCATGCCAATTGGTCATTGAAATTCGTATGCACCTGAAAGTGGACAAGAATAGACAAGTTTAGGTGATATTTTATTGATAAAATTGACACAGAATCTCTCAAGTGTAGCTGGTCTAATTTGAGCACAGAATCATTTTAAAATCAATCCAAAACTTACAGAATTATATTCAAACTATTAAACAAATATTTAATTGCTAATTGGAAATCAAATGAATTATTCAATTCAAAACTTCTATGCTAATTTGAGATAAAACGAAATCGTGTTTGAATCTATGTTAACCAAAACAGGTTGTAACCGATCGAGCATATTTTTCATGCAAAAGTTTATGTCAAACCAGCACTTAACAAAATTGTTGTCGAATCAAAATGAAATTAACAAGATCATTTAAATCCAAACTAACTTTGAATCCATCGTATTATGCAAGCGACTGTGCTAATCGAGGCACGTAGCATTGTTTGTGAATCAAATCAAATAGGAACGAATTGAACTGATTCAAGATCGACACAATCGTTATGCAAAATCAAAACATAGCCGTGTCTGAATTTAACAAATAAATCTTGTGTGCAGGTGGAATACAATCATAATCCAAAACAAAAATATTGATTCAATCCAAAATAGAATCGTTCCTAGTAAATCGAAGTCAACAGGATTGTTTAGAAACAAACAAAACTTAACCGAAATCAAACCCAATCGACTATCCATACAGAATTGTTTCAAAAAGAAATCCAAATAGAATCACAAACAACCCAATCACCTATACTAATCTGAGCATAATAAAATAGCATAAACAAATCATATCTATATTTAATTTTAGCAAAAGGAATCTACTGTACATGATCCACACGAAATCGTTTTTAGTGATCCGAGTATAACAGAACCATTTTGAATCTATTAAAACAAAAAGTGCCAATTGAAAACAACTCCAATCAGTTAAATTAATTCAAACAAACTTACAAAACAAAATTCATATGGAAATACATACTTGGGCAATCAGAAAACAACTCGGTCATGATAATTTTGAATTTACAAAGGCCATTGTTGCTTCGACGTTTCTGAAGACAATCGAACTAGTGGTTTTTTGTTTTTTCTCATTGGTCCATAGCCTGTCATTCTCCTTTTCCAGCACTATAAATTGCTCCTCTAACGATTTGATCTTTGATTGCAACAAGGGAACGTCGGTGTAATAATGCTCTAGCCAAGCATTACGTTGGATGCATGATGGTTTCTCGGGCTTTGGCATCACATGCGAGGGTTTGTTCAAATTACTAGGGGTTTCCTTGTGCAGCTTGATTCCTGGGTAGTTTGGGTCATTTTTGAGGCACGGGGGTAAGTTAGAGACATAGTCATAGGGTTCTTTAGAGCATAGGCCATGAGAATAGGGGTACTCCTCAGGTAGGAAACACTCAATATCAGATTCCGAGTCCTCGCTCAACACTATTGGCTTCTGGTCAATGTTTGGCTTGGATTTGTTCCTAGTGTATCTCGATATCAATCGGGCATTTTTCTTTCCCCTACTGTTAACAGTAGTATCATTCTTACCTTTCTCCCTCACAGGCTTCTTAACGGCCTCAATCTTGTCTTTAGTACATGGGTTGGCTATGGCATCGGGTAGATCTATGTCAGGGCAATCCGAGGATTTGGCCGGGGGTAGAAGGATATGAAATGGCACGGCTGGCCCAACCAAAGTTTCCGTAACCACAACCTTGTCGATTTGAGCAGACTCGGGATTGGAAAAGCCATTCCTTGATAGGAAGGCTTGCCAATTATCGCCATGAAGGCTCAAATGGTGGACGATAATAAGTTTAATCAAGCCGTGATGGAAAAGGCTGCTATCATCCTTCTCACGCTTGAATCTCTTAGACATCTTGTAAAGACTACGCAAGAAGTAATGCGACATATTCAAAGGGTAGCCCATGAAATTCATCAATAACTGGAGGTGATACAGAAATACCAAGCCATACCGACCTTCATAGGTCACAAACTGTTTAACAACTACCAAAATATCGTGCCACCTGGGTTTGAGGGTAGTGATAGGCATACCTTTATCACAGGAAACAATATTTCGTGATGTGAATAGTAATGGCCAAGGCACCTCATCTACTTTGGAATTTTTAAACCACCTTTCCCCTGTGGCTGCCAGTCCTATAGCCAAACTTAGAAATTCCTCATTGAGCTCGAGCTGTATGTCTCCGACTTTAGCCCTGCACCCATCGAAGGTGAGGGAGAATTTTTGGGCAACCAAAAGGTTGAAACCCTCGAACCTCTGTATAAACACCAGCCAACCACCATTTTCTAAATCCTTACGAGCATTATCGAATAGTAAAAGAGTTTGGCTATCGTTTGGCTCTATGTGCATCACTGGTGCCATAGACAGGAGCACACGGTGAGCAGGGTGAATGGGCAAGGGTGCGAACAGAGTATATGGAGGGTCGATAGCTCATGGGCTTACCCGAAAACAACAGAGTTAACCCGGGATAGGGGAAAAGCATTAATGACCGAATGTGCGAAGGTGGTGGAGCTAGCTTAGCCCATGCAAAATAGTCATTTCCCACAGTACAACCAACAGCGCATATAACAATTCAAATCACTATTGCATATGTTAAAAACCATACCATTCAAACAGTCAATGAAATCTATGGTAAGTGGACCAATCATTTGCGTGAGCAATAGTTTTAGCATAGTCTTAAAACCAAAATAATGATTCCAAATCAACACCAAGGGTTCGATCATGTCAAATATGTATGAAATGATTTATACCAAGGGTCTAACCACAACATCAATGGGTTTTTTCATGAAACCAATGTGTCAAAAAAATCGATGAAAGAACATAGAAATCAAACCACCAATGCATCAAAAACTGGATCATAAGAATATCATCATAGTCTTGTAAAAACGAAGTCATATTAACAATTAAAGAATGCCAAATGAGTAAAGATCTTGGTGTCTTGCAAACTGTGCGACTATAATTAAATTGGAAACGCAATGAACACATAGACAAGAGTGACCATAATAATAATCCAGTGACGATTTTAATGTGACTTCAAAAACAAAGTTTTCATGCTTGCAGTCGTGAAAACAAAAACAAAATCAGGTGTGCAAATGCACCAAATAATAGTGTCGTTTTATTCAAAGATTGTGATGCAAATCAAGGGTTGCGAAACACTGGTGTAGGCAACTTATAAGGATAGGAAAAAATTCTAATTGGCTTCCAATAATGGCGACACACTGGTAGAAGCAGTTATCTCTGCCAAAAGAACAAATTCAGATTATGATAATGAGAAAAATTCTATCTCCAAAATAACAACCAAAAAATCGTTTAAACATCATCATTAACCAAATATTCTAGCAGTGTTTAAAGGATGAAAAATGATAACAGTATTAAGACAAGCGAGTCACGATATTAAAGATACAATCTCCAATACTGTTGACAGAGCCACTGTTGCCAATAGGTGTCCATAGCCTCAACAGGGTTGCCATTTAACCCACTCTAATATCTGTATGCTGCCAAGAAGTTCCAGATGAGAGTAAAGGACATTTTAAGGTCAAGAGGTTTCATATTTACGAATTTTCATATACCCGACATTCCTTCGCTGCCAGCGGGCCTGTTCAGTACCCCGACGAAGTTGTCTTGGCATCATGCATGCATTTACCCACTGCCAGTAGACCTGTTCAGCATCTCGATGGGTTTACAAGCACTTCCCACAGCTCTTTAATGATTTATTTTGTTTTTTAATGATATATAGTTGAGCGGGGTGACGCTGAAAATTACGATATTTAAACATATTTTTTACAGACCTCAACATAAATTTTTAGAACCGTCCTTCATTACCATCCAAAGATGGTTTGTTTACAAAACCAACTTTCTAAGGAAGGGAGACATCTTTCTGAGTCATTCCCTTAAGGAACAGGGACAACGTAAGAAGATAACAGATGATCGTGACAGGCTTTACTCATAGATCGAAATCAGTGAACTTCTTTCAAACAACAGTTTTTGCCAACACATATGTAAATTTCAGAAGTATATAATTGATTTTTATACAATTTTTCAGCAGTAATTTCAGTGAAAGAATTTTCTCTTTTCTTTGTCTGAATAGTTCAGCATGCAGGTATGTGTATTTCCAAAAAGAAACACTGATAAGCGCAAAGGAGAAATCAAAACCAAAACAACAAATAAAAAGAAAACAAAAGAAAAATATGTACATAGTATACAAAAAGTTGTCATCAAGCAAAATGTCTTTTTAGAGCTTGTCCATTCACCGGATAGGTGTCAGGCTGCCCTTCTAGATTCTACAATCGGAAAGAGCTGGGACCCAACTTCTCAGCAACTAAAAATGGTCAAAGCCATAAGTTCTGAAATTTCATGTGCTCTCCCTTTCCCTCATGCGGTTTGTCCCATTTCAAGACCAGATCACCTACTTCGAAGTTCCGATCAGAGGCAGAGTTAGAATCAAACCAGATTTTAATCAATAGTTGATGCTAATCTAACTTACATTTAGCTTGGGCTCTTACCTCTTCTAGCTTCATCAAAGCGTTAATTCGATTTTCCAAAGGGGGACATTCTTCTTCTTATATTTTCTGCGATAGCTGAAGTGAAGGGAGAAGAATGTGTGGTGGTAGAATTGCTTCTCTACCATAAACAAGAAAGAAGGGAGAGTTACCTACAACAGTCTTTGGTGTTACCCTATCAGCCCAGATCGCATTTAACAGTTCATTGTGCCAGTTTTTTTCATTCTCAGATACCGTTCTTTTGATGATTTTAATCAAGTTCTTATTTGTTGACTCTGCCAATCCATTGCCCTGGGGGTAATAGCTATCAAAATACTTCAATTTAATTCCTTTTTCTAAAGAAAACTCGCTCATCTCAAGAGACAAAAAATAAGAAGCGTTGTCAAATACTAAACAATTAGGGATACCAAAGCGAGTGATAATATTCGAATTTAGAAAGGCAATTACCCGACTGGTATTGACAGTTCTTAATGTGGAAGCTTCAGACCACCGGGTAAAGTAATATGTGGCTGTTATGATAAACTTATGTTGTTGAGAGGATGGCATATTGATTGGACCTATGATATCGAGGCCCCACTGCTAAAAAGGGGAATCTACTGAAACCGGCTACAAAGGAAACGTTGGTTTCTGTAACCGCCCTGATGCTTTTTGACAAATAATACACTTATGAAACAGGGCATGAGTGTCTCTAAAAAGTGTGGGCTAGTAATAACCAGCTCTCAAAACCTTATGGGCAGTGGTGTCACCACCAAAATGACCACCAACTTCTCCTGCATGCAACTCTAGTAAGACTTTTTCTGCTTCGTCTTTCTCAAGACAGTGCATCAGTACGCCATCAAAATTTTGACGAAACAGAATACCATTAACCAAATGAAAGGAGGTAGAATTTAATCTCAATGCTCTTCTTTTAGTGGGATCCAGGTGACGAGGGGCTGACCCATGTTCAAGACAGAATTTTATATCGTCATACCAGGGACTGATAGAGTTTTGTGCACATCAGATTACATTTTGATTGTGTTGTCCTAGGTTTGACATATTGTTTTCTTCTTGTTGTCCTTCTGCTGAATCAACAACTAACTTGCATAACCCTTGGCCTCTCACTATTTGAGCTAGGGTAATTTCTACGTCGTACTCCTGCAAGGAGGTGACCCAGTTAGCCCTTTTTTCTCCTAGTTCTTTCTGCACTAACAGGTTCCTGACGACTGGATAAGGGACAATAAATTTCGTCCTAGATTTCAAAAGATAAGACCGGAAGTGCTTGACTGCTTTGAAAACAACGTAGGTTTGTTGATCTACCATTGGGTAATTAAGTTCCACGCCTTTGAAAGCAAATCTCATAAAGGCAATGGGTACTTCGTTGCTTTCAGCGTTCTTTTGAGTTAGGATGGCAGCATAGGAACGGTCAGAAGAAAAAGTGTAGAGCGTGAAGTCTTGGGAAAAGTCGGGGCTCATGAGAGAAGGAGCGTCTATTATGGCCCTTTTTATTGCATTAAAATCTTTATTTTCTAAGGGTCCCCAATGATATTCTGCGTCTTTCTTAATTAAATTCTGTAAAGGTCTGAATATTTCGGAGAAACTGGGGACGAATCTCCCGATGAAGTTTATCTGGCCTAAGAAAGACTGCATAGAATTTTTGGATGTAGGAGGGGGGAATCTCAAGATGACTTGAGTCCTTTCGGGGTCGATAATCATCCCTTTGCTTGACACAATAAATCCTAAGAGTTTACCTTGTTCTACTGCAAAGATGGATTTTTTAGGATTTAAGGAAATGTCGTATTTACGACATCGTTGTAGAACGACTTGTAAATGAGCTAGATGATCGGTTTTGTTTTTAGAAAATACAGTCACATCATCTAAGTAATTTACGACAGACTGATTGATTAAGACTCGAAAAGCGATGTCCATTTCTCTCTAGAAAGTGGCACCGACATCAATCGATCCAAAGGGCATTTTCCTGTAAGCATAGGTGCCCCATGGAGTGCGGAAGGTAGTTTTAAGTTGGTCTGGAGGAGACATCGGGACTTGGTTGTACCCTAAAAAACCATCTAGTAAGGATAGCCTCTCAGAACCAGATACATGTTAAAGGATCTATTCCATGGGTGGGATAGGGTAGTTGCCTTTATCAGACACTCTATTAAGGTTTCGAAAATCGACGCAAAGTCGGATTTCTCCACTTTTCTTCTGGACAGGGACAAGGTTGGAAACCCATTGAGTGTGCCTAACTGGAAAAATTATCTTAGCAGTTAGGAGCTTATTTAATTATTTTTTGACGGTCGGTTCGAGCTTAGGGTGCATTTTCCTTAATTTTTGTTGAAAGGGTGAGGTTTGGGGTTTCATAGGAATGACATGTTGTATGATGTTAGGGTCGAAAGTTTTGAGGTCATCATACGTCCATGCAAAAACATCTTTAAATTCTTTAAAAAATTTAATAAATGCAGTTTTTTCTTGTTGAGAACATCCTACCCCTAAATTAATGCACTGTCGATTCTCATTAGTTCCTAAGTTTACTTTTTCATATGATAACGAGGAACTATTGGTTTTACAGTTGACCGATTTTTTGAATTTGTCTTGAAGATCGTAAAATTTCTCTAATCTAACTACAGACTTAGGGATCGAATTTACCATCTCTGATGAAGATTCAAGAGTTCTCGGATCTAGTATTACCGTGAAATCACGCGAATTGTCGTCGTGAGTGCATTCATCTATCACTGCGCCTTGAAAATTTTCTTCCATATGTAGGAAGCTAATAATCTATTGATCGTCGTCGAAGACTCTCCAGTTCGTGATGTTGTCGGGAACGAATGGCCTAAACAACAATTCGACGGAGAATGCATCTGGGGACAAGCCTTCTGTAGGAAAGAGTTTAGAAGTTATGTTAGCTAATAGATCAGCTTCAGAATTATTCAATCTAGGAATAGAATTTATATTCAAAGAAGAAAATTTATTCATTAAATTCCATACCTCAGATTGGTAGTTTTTAAGATGCGGAGACAGACAGTGGATATAATCTCTTACCTATCTAACCACGATTTTGGAATCGCCAAAGAAAGTCAAATTTTGAATGTTCATGTCTAAATATTTTCTGAGACCTTGCAGTAAAGCCTCATATTCTGCACTGTTATTAGTACATTCAAATTCTAGCCTACATGCAATCAATGTTTTGTTACCCGCCGAATTGATAATAATGCAGCTTGCACCAACTCCTTCTTTGGACTTTGACCCATTGAAATAAAGAGACCAAAGTTTATTTTTATCAGGTGCATCAGACCATTGTGTAGAGGCTGCTGACTGCACATATGCTACAATCTCGGACTGTTGTTCTAGATTGGTGATAGCTGAAGTCTCGGCCATGAAATTTCCGAAAAAGGTATCCATCCCTTGAATCTCAGGTGAATCAGCAGAGGGTGTAAATGGCTCATTGGGATCATTCAAATCTTTGACTGTGAACTTAAGGTAGCGTTCATGAATTACCTTGATTTTGTTGGGCTTGCCATTGTCTGGAAGCCACAGGTGAGACCAGTCTGTCGCGAAATAGCTGTGTAGCTGCTCCGACCAGTCCCTGCTTAAAAACATACCATACACTTTTGGAATATCCATAACAATAATATCAATAACTTGATGAACTTTGAGGTTAGATGATAATCTTATAAGCACATTTCTTAACTCACCTACAACTTTAACACTGGTTCAATCAAGTTGGATGATATTTAAAGTGGATGGTTCAACTTCAGCATTAATCTTCTGACACACAGACCATGGCATCACATTGGATGACGCTCCTAAGTCTACCATACAATTATGCACGTTTCTATTAAAGATTTCGAAAGTTAACAAAAATGGAGGTACATTTCTGCGAGTACTAAGGGTTGTAGTTTGTGGCTTTTTACTCGCAGTCTCTAAGGCGAATTTATCTAGATTATTTACATTATTTACATTATTTACAAGAAGGCTTCCTTTATCATGAGGATCAGGATTATTCTTAGTGGAATTATTTTGAGGAACTTTGTTCTGAACAACCTTGTTATTGCTTGAATTACCATTTTTGTTATTCTCTGTGATGTTCTGTAACATTTTTTGTAGTAGAAATGGAAATTTCAATAACTCATAAACAGAAATGTTAGCCCTTAAATTTTTAAGATCTTCAACTAAATCATAATCTAATTTGGGTTTCACATGACTCTGTTTAGTCTCAGTTGGTTTAGATTGCTTTGGAGGCAAATTCGTAGTGTTTTCGGTAGAAGGTTTGTTTGTTGTGTTACTCCTAGTGTTATAGGGATGTACTGTCTCGAAGTTATCTTGAAAGATGCTATCTAAGAAGTGTCCAAAAATGTTTGGAGAAGACTCTTCTTCTTGAACTGTCTCTTGTTCAACTACCTCCTCATGAATCTCAGGAGGCATCAAGTTATCCTGGGCTTCTAGAATCGTCTGAAGGACGTATTGCGGACTTTCTAGATTAAGGCCCTCAGTAGTTGGATTAGGTCGTTTGGTGGGAAAAGGATTCCTGAACGGGGGCTTGTAAGGTCCTTTGCTCGAGGAAGCTTCTTCGGTCATCCTTTTCAAGTCTATAACTTGATTTGACAGTTTTTGAACGACTTTAGTTAAGTTTTCTAAATCAGAGCTTTCAAGTTGTGTTTTATTTTGAGCAGGTCTAGGGAGGATTTCGATCTTCTTTTTGGAAGAAGAACTAGTCTCTGTTTTGTTGCTAGTAGTGTCTTTTAGACTAAGTATGTCTTTTTCAATCTGGCTAGCTTCCTCGAAGGCCTCTAGCAACGTGGATTTCTTAGATCTTTTAACCCAAATGGATAAACTTTGATGCAAGGCTTTAGTATAGCATGCTATTATAAGATTCTTGGCAGGCATGGAATCCGTGGGGATTCGGTTCTTAAGTGTTAATAATATTTGATTAAAGTCTTTAACTTTCTCTTTTGGGTTCATTCTTAAGTCAAAAATCTCGATGACTAGGACTTTTGGAGGCTTATCGTCTCCGAACTTTTCCAAAAAGCATGACTCGAACTTTTCCCAAGACACGATGGTATGGGGTTGCTGGGAAAAATACCATGTAGATGCATTGCCCTCAAAAGTGTAGGGGAACAACCTACAGTCTACGTCTTCGTGCTCGACATTGCAGAGTCTTATGGCTAACATGAACTTTTTAATGTGGTCTTCAGTGATCTGTTTAGAGTCAGGGTCAAACTTGGGAAGCCACTTCTCCGGATGTTTGGGTAAGGGATGTTGTGCCCCAGGTACAGCTACTGCATCCTAGTTGAGCCAAGGTCTAGCAGGATTGTTCTGGTTGGCCATTGGTGTAGGTGGTGTGGAAGGATTAGAAGGGAAACTACCTTCGTCAGAAGAGTCTTCTCCCGAAGAAGAAGGGGACGATGGAGGTGGTGAGGGGGGTATTCCAGATCCTCCTACAGCAGGAGTGAGGATCGGATCTATAGTGTTTACAGTGAGGTTAGTGCCTCCGAGTTGTTCTCTGATATCAGAGAAATCTAAAGGTTGGTCCAAAGGTCGATTTGGTTGCCTCAAATGGGCTAAGTCACTATGAGTTCTTATGAGATATTGACAGACAATCTCTTGTATGTCACCACCTGTAGAATTTGGGGTTGCTGGCTCAACTGTAATTCGTGGATCATTGTTTGATGTGGTTGCTATTTGAGGGGGGATGTTTTCATTCGAATGACTTCTTGTCACTATATGGGAGCGATTAGGTGGTGGAGGAGTCTTGCGACTGCCTCGTGCCATTAATAAATTTCAGGCCCTCCTTCTAGCACCATTTGTTGACGGGCAAAATTGAATGCTTGCCAACTGGAAGAGTGGATCCAGTACGAGGTTGTCTAAATAACCCAATCCGTTTGGGATGACCCACCCTGATGGGTTTAGCAGCTCCGTTCGACGATCTAAGTCCTAGTAAAACAAAAGAAAACTACACTAAAGGAACTAATATAAATGAAAATAACAATTAAAACAAACTAATAAACAAATCTGAACTATTAATATATACAATTTACTATCTAATACTATAATAACTCTATGAAATTTTACATTCAACTATCAACAGAATTAAATCTTAATCACAAATGTACAATATTTACAAATTACAGATTTAAATGAAAACCTGCAAAAATCATTTGTAAACTGTTCTAAGACAGCAAAACTATTGTTTTTTTTTAATTTTTATAATTTTATGAGAAAGAGATAAACTGAAAAACTATCTAAGCTAAGCAACTAAAATAATAATTCTAACTAAGAATCTAAACTATATATATATATCTAAACTACTTAAATAACACTAATAAATTAACTATTAAAT
>JZKD02S1704441.1:31392-55502 GCA_000966675.3 Picea glauca
TATTAAATAACATATAGCAAACTGACCTAAAGTAACGCTTCAGATTTGTCCTGTGTACAATAGTCGATTCAGCTGTTCGGTGGGAGAAAACCCGCACCAGATTCTCCATGAGCTTCTCGCAAACTAGAAGCAATTGTGCTCTTCAAATATAAATGACAGGACAAACAAGACATAAAAAATGACAACAATCTTATAATTTACAAATCGTCGCAGTTAGATAAATCTGTGTGAAAAGATCTGTAAAAAATGATTCATTTGACGAAAAACATAAACTTGTAATTCATTAAACTGAAGCAGAATAATTACTGTATTTTTAAATAAGGGAGATCAGATATGGACAACATATAAATCAAATCACATCAACATGCAATGAATCATGATAGCTAAAGTAGTCGATAATTAATTGCAAGTTGATATGAGGAAAAATTGAAACAAAAGTTTGATATATTGAAAGTGAAAGTTGTTACAAGACATCAACTTTCATCCCAGTATGTATTATAAATCCATAGTCCGGTTCTCCCAAAAGTGATGATGATGGGTCTATTACAAAAAATAACAAGTATTTAAAGACCTCCCACAGGGTAAAACATCCCTGTGGGAATTAACAAAACAGTTACAAAAAATCTGGGGATAATCTCCCAAGTCTCACTAAAAATAACAACCTATAACAAAACTGTATCACAAAAACATCTTTTAAACTGCCACAGCATGCCAATTGGTCATTGAAATTCGTATGCACCTGAAAGTGGACAAGAATAGACAAGTTTAGGTGATATTTTATTGATAAAATTGACAAAAATCTATTTTTTAAGACTAGCTAGAGAATCTTGCGATTTTGTAGCTGGTCTAATTTGAGCACATAATCGTTTTAAAATCAATCCAAAACTTGGAGAATTATATTCAAACTATTAAACAAATATTTAATTGCTAATTGGAAATCAAATGAATTATTCAAATCAAAACTTCTATGCTAATTTGAGAGCAAACGAAATCATGTTTGAATCTATGTTAACCAAAACAGGCTGTAACCGATCGAGCATATTTTTCATGCAAAAGTTTATATCAAACCAACACTTAACAAAATTGTTGTCGAATCAAAACAAAATTAACAAGATTGTTTAAATCCAAACTAACTTTGAATCCATCGTATTATGCAAGTGACTGTGCTAATCGAGACACGTAGCATTGTTTGTGAATCAAATCAAATAGGAACGAATTGAACCGATTCAAGATCGACACAATCGTTATGAAAAAACAAAACATAGCTGTGTCCGAATTTAGCAAACAAATCTTGTGTGTAGGTGGAATACAATCATAATCCAAAACAAAAATATTGATTCAATCCAAAACAGAATCGTTCCTGGTAAATCGAAGTCAACAGGATTGTTTAGAAACAAACAAAACTTAACCGAAATCAAACCCAATCGACTATCCATATATAATTGTTTCAAAAATAAATCCAAACAGAATCACAAACAACCCAATCGCCTATACTATTCTGAGCATAATAAAATAGCATAACCAAATCATATCTATATATAATTTTAGCAAAACGAATCTATTGTACATGATCCACACGAAATCGTTTTTAGTGATCCGAGTATAACGGAACCATTTTGAATCTATTAAAACTAAAAGAGCTAATTGAAAACAACTCCAATCAGTTAAATTAATTCAATCAAACTTACAAAACAAAATTCATATGGAAATACATACCTGGGCAATCAGAAAAAAACTCGGTGATGATAATTTTGAATTTACAAAGGCCGTTGTTGCTTCGACGTTTCTGAAGACAATCGAACCGGTGGTTTTTTGTTTCTTCTTGTTGGTCTATATCTTGTCATTCTCCTTTTCCAGCACTGTAACTTGCTCCTATAACGATTTGATCTTTGATTGCAACAAGGGAACGTCGGTGTAATAACACTCTAGCCAAGAATTACATTGGATGCATGACGGTTGCTTGGGCTTTGGCATCACAGGCGAGGGCTTGTTCAAATTACCATGGGTTTCCTTGTGCAGCTTGATTCCTGGGTAGTTTGGGTTATTTTTGAGGCACGGGGGTAAGTTAGAGACATATTCATAGGGTTCCTTAGAGCATAGGTCGTGAGAATAGGGGTACTCCTCAGGTAGGAAACGCTCAATATCGGAGTCCAAGTCCTCGCTCAACACTATTGGCTTCTGGTCAATGTTTGGCTTGGGTTTGTTCCTAGTGTATCTCGATATCAATCGGGCATTTTTCTTTCCCCTACTATTGACAGTAGTATCATTCTTACCTTTCTCCCTCACAGGCTTCTTAACGGCCTCAATCTTGTCTTTAGTACATGGGTTGGATATGGCATCGGGTAGATCTATGTCAGGGAAATCCGAGGGTTTGGCTGGGGGTAGAAGGATATGAAATGGCACAACTGGCCCAACCAAAGTTTCTGTAACCACAATCTTGTCGATTTGAGCTGACTCGAGATTGGCAAAGCCATTCCTTGATAGGAAGGCTTGCCAATTATCGCCATGAAGGCTCAAATGGTGGACGATAATAAGTTTAATCAAGCCGTGATGGAAAAGGCTGCCATCAGCCTTCTCACGCTTGAATCTCTTAGACATCTAGTAAAGACTACGGAATAAGTAATGCGGTATATTCAAAGGGTAGTGCATGAAATTCATCAATAACCGGAGGTGATACAAAAATACCAAGCCATACCGACCTTCACATGTCACAAACTATTTAACAAATACCAAAAGATCGTGCCACCTGGGATTGAGGGTAGTGATAGGCATACCTTTATGACAGGAAACAATCTTTCTTGATGTGAATAGTAATGGCCAAGGTACCTCATCTACTTTGGAATTTTTAAACCACCTTTCCCCTGTGGCTGCCAGTCCTGTATCCAAACTTAGAAATTCCTCATTGAGCTCGAGTTGTATGTCTTCGACTTTATCCCTGCACCCATCGAAGGTGAGGGCGAATTGTTGGGCAAATGAAAGGTTGAAACCCTTGAACCTCTGTATAAACACCAGCCAACCACCATTTTCTAAATCCTTACGTTCATTATCGAATAGTAATAGAGTTTGGCTACCGTTTGGCTCTATGCGCACCACCGGTGCCATAGTCAAGAGCACACGGTGAGCAGGGTGAATGGGAAAGGGTGCGAACAGAGTATATGCAGGGTCGATAGCTCATGGGCTTACCCAAAAACAACAGAGTTAACCTGGGATAGGGGAAAAGCATTAATGACTGAATGTGCGAAGGTGGTGGAGCTAGCTCAACCCATGCAAAACAACCATTTCCCACAGTACAACCGACGACGCATATAACGATTCAAATCACTATTGCATATGTTAAAAACCATGCCATTCAAATAGTCAATGAAATATATGGTAAGTGGACCAAACATTTGCGCGAGCAATAGTTTTAGCATATTTTTAAAACCAAAATAATGATTCGAAATCAACACCAAGGGTTCAATCATGTCAAATATGTATGAAATGATTTATACCAAGGGTCTAACCACAATGTCAATGTGTTTTCATGAAACCAATGTGTCAAAGAAATCGATGAAAGAACATAGAAATCAAACCACCAATGCATCAAAAACTTGATCATAAGAATATCATCACAGTCTTGTAAAAACGAAGTCATATTAACAATTAAAGAATGCCAAATGAGTAAAGATCTTGGTGTCTTGCCAACTGTGTGACTATAATTAAATTGGAAACGCAATGAACACATAGACAAGAGTGACCATAATAATCCAGTGATGATTTTAATGTGACTTCAAAAACAAATTTTTCACGCTTGCAGTCGTGAAAAAAAAAACCAAAGCAGGTTTGCAAATGCACCAAATAATAGTGTCATTTTATTCAAATATTGTGATGCAAATCAAGTGTTGCGAAACACTGGTGCAGGTAGCTTATAAGGATAGGATAAAAATGCTAATTGGCTGCCAACAAGGTCATGGTACCTGGATTTAATCAAGAAACCCCTATCCCCTACTCTGTCCTAGGCTGTAAACACCTGAGTCTTATAGCCACCCATTTAAATCTATCTCAGGTGAGACTGCGCAGTACCTTCCGGGTGTTGTGTTGCCTTCTGGTTTACTAGGAGGGATGATAGTTTTAGAGGCTTTGTTGGAACCCCGAATGACATGAACCCTGGGTCAATAACTCAGACAACCCGAGAAGGGAAATAGTAAACCAACAAATGGTTTTATTTTTAGGTTAAGAGGAACAAGAGAGGACTGAGTAGACAAGATAGAATGAATGAGAACCAAAGGAGCGGACCAGAAGATCAATGAGCCATTAGAAGGGAATGTTGAGAGCTTGGAACCCCGTGAAAGAAGAAATCGAGGGTTGGTTGAGAACCAAAGAGCTAGAGTTTGCACAGAAAGACAATAGAAACCCCAGGATCACACTGCATAAATACCTGGATAAATACATATTTACGGATTTACACGAAGTCTTTTTCTTTGATTTTCTGCATCTACTACAAGAGTGGATATTAAGGTTAAAGGATAACCATGTGACAAACCAAATTCGACAGCTAGATTTGACTCCAGTACAGATCCAACAACTGTAGTAGGTGAACAACAAATTCACCCACGCAGTCGACTTTTGGCTTGACAGTATTGTGGTAGGATTTATCACAGAAGTTTTGGTAGACACAACAAAGTCATACAGCGCAACCAAGCAATAGTTTCTACAAGGACCCAGAGGAAGGTACATTCGATCACTATATACTTCTATCAAGATATTGCTATATAACAAAGGTGTAATGACAATGGAATCAAACAGCTAGACTTTTTGTGTGCATGGGGGAAGGGGGGAAGCATTGATAGAGAGAGGAGGAATGGAAGGAGGGTAGGATAAAGAGAATAAGGAGAAGGAACCCTTGGACCCAATCTTAATGGATGACGACCAACTTAAGTGGATCTTGGCGTCATCAGGAACGACGTGTAGCAGAGCACCCTACTAGTATAAGGTGAATACCAAGAAGAGAGCCGTAGCAGAGAGGGAGGGATTGGCAAGCGATGAGGAAGAGGTAGAGGATCTTCAGGCTGTGGAGAAGATTGATGAAATCCTGGGTGCCACGTATGAGAAGAAAACAAGAGGCCTAAGAACAGGAGGAGAAGACAACCATCCCTTTCATATTAATGTCAGTGTGGAACCCATAAATCCATGTGCAACAAATACACCAAAGAGAACACCACTATTTAGACAACCAAAGTTCAGAGGAAGTCCGACAACAGGAAGTATATCTACACAAGGAGCAATAACTAGAGGAGCCAGTTCAGGAAACCTTAGTCAAGTATCTACACCACTCAGAGGAGGGAGTAGCTTAGTACTTGGAATGGCAGGACATGATCCTACTATCAGATTACCAAAGTTTCGAGGAGAAGCAACAAAAGACCCTGAGAAGCATCTGTTCATTTTTGCAAAGATATGGGAAGCAAAGAAGATCACTGATGAAGACACCAAAATTGCGCATCTAGCGATCACGCTAAGAGACCGAGCACTAGACTGGTACATGAGTCTAGACATGAACAATGTTGCCGGAACGACAAGGACACTAGATGACATTAAGAAACTATTGATAAATGAGTTCCATAAGCTGAGCTCAGAGGATCAATTCATGAATGAGATGATTGAAATAAGACAGAAACTAGGAGAATCGATATGGGAGATTGATTTAAGATTCAAGCGATTAAAAGGAAAGTTAAAATACCTTATGACTGATATGCAACATTGACACCTGTTTTTCAACTCACTACTCCCACACTTAAAATATCCATTATGACAACAAAAATTTCAGACGTAGGAAGAGGCTCTACAGGAAACCTTGCAATTGGAAGAGAATCAGTACCAGCAGATGGACCCGGCTATCGAAGAACTGAAGGAGGAAATGAAGAAATTAACATTTCAACTGAACTAGAATAAGAACAAGGACAAACGAGAAGTCGTTTGGTGCACTACCTACAAGATGGAAGGACACCATAAGAATGAATGTGCAACATCTGCACAGTATATGGAGACGAGGATACCAAACCCACTACCACAAGGAGGATTATGGTGCAAAATATGCAAGAAACTGGGTCATGACCCTTACCACTACACGATGATGCAGAAATACCAAATAGTTCAAAAGAACTCATATTGCACCTTTTGCAAGTCGGTCAGCCATGACGACAAAGATTGTAGAACTATGGAGATGATGCAGGAAAGAACATCAAATGCATACAGGGTACATGCAAAAGTGATGACTGGGCAAGCAACACCATAGTTCACTCAAGCCCCAGCCCCATACAACACCACCTAACAGCAGTATAATACTTCACCACAGCTGTACAATAATGTGTAGCCACAGTACAACCCAACACAGCCCCAGTACAATAACGCGTAGTATAATCAGGCACCATAGCATAATGCACCATGAGGAGATCGCGTAGGATATAGAGGAGCAGGACGAGCTAGAGGAGGTTTCAGACATGGTAGAGGACCTATTACATGTCACAATTGCCAGCAATTAGGACATTACACATGGGAGTGTCCACTGCCACCAATGAATTGTATGTATTATCATGCATCCGACCACAATACGGAGGAATGTCTGATATTACTTGTAAAGATCCAGGAAAAAAGGAATCAAAATAACCAGAATGTTTAGTGGATTTCAGCCGAAGTGAGGGATGACAGACAAAACATCAACATAGTCACTTGAGGAGGAACGAAAACAGAAAATGACGCAGTTCGACAGGAACCAATGCAGAACCAATGGGTAAAGAAGAACACTGACCCCAAGAAGCAATTCGAGGTGCATAAGGAGAAGGATATCTTTACAGAAGCTTGACAATAATTCCAGAAGGAGAACATTGCACCGACTGCACAACAAAGAAAGGAAGCTTTGGAATATGAAATGCCACCATCACTGGACCATATCAACATAATACAACCCAAGGAACAAGTAAGTAATATCAAAGACTTTTTGCAATCATGCATCAAGATGTTAAGTGATCCTTCATCTGTCAAAATATTGCAAAACATCCTAGAAAAATGTAGTAGTGAGACAAAATAGAAGCTAGAATTGAAAAATGTTAATCACCTACACACAAGAAGAAGAACAAGTAGGGAATTTGGACTAAATGATAACATTGGGGATTTCAATATGGGAGATATTATAGTATATCTAGGATCCAAAGTGAATGTACTACCAAAAGCTACATGGAAATGCATGGGAGAACCTACACTAGGATACTCAACTGTTCAATTAAAGATGGAAAATCAACATAGAGTCCTACCAATAGGTAGACTAAAAGGAGTGACGGTAGATCTAGATGGTGTGCACACTAAGGAAGACTTTGAAGGCATCGAAATAGTAGATGGCACAACACCTTACCCGACACTACTTGGTATGGATTGGGCGTTCAACAACCAGGCCATAATTAACTTAAAAACCAGAAAAATGACATTTGAATCAGGGGACTATAGAGTCATAGCCCCACTCGACCCATTAGAAGGCGAGAGGTTCGTAGAAACCACTTGTCTAGATTTAGAAGAGATCAACCAGTTGTACATAACAACTGCGTGCAATGAGGACTATATAAACCCAACTGCAAACGGGGTACTCAGTTGGCAGATCATTACTTCATGTACAACAGACTCAGACACCGGGTTAGAAAACTGGAAGGAAAGACTACATGAAGTATCCACAAGAAGGTGTTCCAGAATAGATTGTGCAGTAAGGTGGATTGGCACATAAATCAGAGAACCACCCAGTTTTCACGGGCTAAATGATTTGGAAACTTTCTTGACACAATATAAAGACAAAGTATTAGAAAACTAGAGATTGCTAGCATTGGATTTAGCACTAAAGGCTACACCCATAAGATGGTGGGGTGCACACAAAGAGACTATTACAGATTGGTACCAATGTAAGCAATTACTGAGCATAAGGTTCGGCATAGAACAGAAAAGTAACAAACAATAGAAATATGATGGACTAGGAACACCAGTAGAACACTTGGAGGCGTGTAAAATGTTGTGGAAAATGATGCCACCGGAGGAATGGTCTCACCACTACATTCATACTTTAGAGGGCATACCAGTTAATTGGTATATGGACCAGGAAATGCATAAAGGAACCAAGACATGGGTGACACTCCAACAAAACTTTACAGTCACTTTCTCATTCGAGCATGAGAACCCCAACATAGACACAGCCCTAAAAAGGATCAGAAATGTCATATTCATTGAAGAACCAAAAGTGGAAGATATCACAGAGGTACAACATCGGAATAAGTAGACATTCAAGGATCTAATGTCATGCTACCACGTGCAGGAGGAAGCACCGGATGAAGATGATGTACGCGATATTTAGATTGAAGAAGTCGAAGGTGAGAGAGGTGTGGAAGGACCACCCTTAGAGTCATAGGTCATCTCTACGCCAATCAAGATAAAGAAGGTTAACATAGGGACCGTCGAGCAGCCTAAAATGGTCATCATTGGATATTATTGGGACGAACAGACACTAGAAAGCTTCACAGAATTGTTGTGCGAATACAACGATCTTTTTCCCACAACCTTTACAGAGATGAAAGGCATAGCCGGAGAATTAGGAGAAATGAAGATACCACTTAGACCTGATGTAAGACCCATTAAACAATGACCATATAGATTGAACCCCATATATAAATATAAAGTTAAATATGAGATCGATAAGATGCTCGAGGCCAACATCATCGAACTAGTTGAAGAATAAGAATGGATAAGCCCGATGGTAGTACAAGACAAGAAACAAGTAAGAGGGATTAGGATATGCATTGACTTGAGGAAGTTGAACGATGCATGCCTACATGACCCATTCCCCACACCGTTCATGGATGAAGTACTCGAGAACGTAGGAGGCCACGAAGCCTACTCATTCATCGATGGATTCTTAGGATATCATTAGATTAAGATAACATAGGAGGATAAACACAAGACCACGTTCGTGACAAAATGGGGATCTTATCAATATACAATCATGCTGTTCGGACTAAAGAATGCACCTGCGATATTTTCTAGAGTGGTCATTGCAGCATTTAAGGAATTCATCCATCAATTCCTCGAAGTATACCTGGATGATTGGACAGTGTATAGCTTACTAAAAAACCATGTGGAAGTTTTACGATTGATGTTAGAACGATGCATATAGTGCCAGATATCACTGAATATCAAGAAATGCATATTTGGAACACCATTTGGGATACTATTGGGACACATAGTATGAAAACAGTGTTTGCTAGTGGATCCGGCCAAAATCATAGTCATTGTTAATCTACTAGCACCAAAAACAGTCCGCCAACTAAGAGCAACGTTAGGACATACGGGATATTACAGGAAATTCATCAAAGTCTACGTGCAAATTACAATGCCAATGGAAAAAGTGTTAAGGAAGGATACAAAGTATCAATGGAACGATGAGTGCCAACACGGTCTGGAGACCCTAAAGGAAAATATGGTCACTGCACCAATATTGGTATTTCCAGATTGGGAGAAGACATTCCATGTACATGTAGATGCATCAACAATAGCACTTGGAGCTATCTTAGTGCAACCAGGAGCAGGAGACTTGGATCACCCGATAGCGTTCGCAAGCAGGAAATTATCAAACTCAGGACATAATTATAACATGACAGAACGAGAAGGCCTAGATATAGTTTATGCACTACAAAAATATAGACATTACCTATTGGGAAAACACTTTAATATGTTTACAGATCACTCAGCCCTGAAATACCTAGTCAACAAGCCAGTGTTTGGGGGGAGAATCTGTCGATGGTTATTTCTATTTCAAGAATTTGACTTTGAGTTAATAGTAAAACCGGGAAAACTAAATGCAGGACTTGACCACCTATCAAGGGTCACAAATGGAGAGGAACCAGTGAATTTAGAAGACAACTTTCCAGATGCACAACTATTCTCAGTACATATTGCTGACGATTACTTCGCAGATATCATCCAGTACTTGAGCACAGGTACTAGGCCACAAGAACATACCATTGCGTAGAAGAACCTAGTATTCATGCAACCAACTATCAATTGATCGCAAGACATCTATACAAGATGGGCACAGACAACATCTTACGAAGATACAGACTAGACCACAAATGACCAAGAATTTTAGTAGAATACCATGAGGGAATAGCAGAAGGGCATTATGCAGGAAAAGCTACTGTGCAGAAGGTACTACGTGCAATATTATGGTGGCCAACGATCCATAGAGACTTGAAAGAGTACTGTCAGTAATGTGATGTCTGTCAAAGGGTAGGCAAACCCAACAGAAGGAACGAGATGCCACTATGACCGCAAGTGACACTTCAGGCATTCGACAAATGGGTGATAGACTTTGTGGAACCCATTAACCCACTAGCCAAAAGAACATGGGTGAGATATATTATAACCACGATGGAATACCTAACAAGATGGGTGGAAGCCACACTAGTAAAATATTGTAGCGCAGAGACAGCTGCACACTTTTTGTTTGAACAAGTAATTACTAGATTTGGGTGCCCAAGAATTTTGATGAGTGACCAAGGAACGCACTTCATAAACAACACCATCTGAGCGATGCTAAAAGAGTTTGAAGTTCATCACCAAAAAATCACACCGTATCATCCACAGGCAAATGGCACGGTAGAAGCCTTCAACAAAATTCTAGAGAATGCCTTGACAAAGATATGTAACATCAACATGGACGATTGGGACCTCAAGGTACGAGCAGTGTTATAGGCGTATAGAACCACATGCAAAAATTTGACAGGAAACACACCATTCAAAATAGTCTATGTTCAAGAAGCAGTAGTGTCGTTAGAATTTTTAACACCCAGTCTACGTGTAGCAGCTATCACACATGACAGAACAAGGCACAGTATAGGAAAGACTGAATCGGTTACTGTTGATGGAGGAATATCGAATCTTGGCAGGATTCCACTAACAAGTATAGAAAGAAAGGGACAAAGATTGGCATGATCGCCACATCAAGACGAAGACGTTCAAGGAAGGAGATCTAGTATTTCTCTATGACAATAAATCATTGCAGCATCCAGGAAAGATGAGAATGCATTGGCTAAGACCATACGAGGTAAAATATGTCACGAATGGAGGAGTTGTACAGTTAAGAGATATAGCAGGCACAGACCTCAGAGGAATGATCAATGGGAGCTGACTGAAGCTGTACAAGGATAGTCGGCCACCCACCGTGCAGATAGACTCGAACTTCACCACCACCTACCAAATGTTGGGTGCAAACATAGTTGTCGATAATTTCCATCTTCAGGATGGGTTGTTGTGTCGTTTGAGCCATATCTATGTTCCATCAAGCGAGCGAGCGAAGTTGATCTGGGAAGCCCACTACAGTTGGGTGGAAAGACACTTCAGCGTCGAAAAGACAATGGCGATGCTACAGAAACATTTCTACTGGCTGAAACTTCGATAGGAGGTGAACAAGTATATCAGGTCCTGCACTGCCTACATTATTGCCAAACCGAACACTAAGAAAATGGGCATGCACACCCCTCTTTCTACTCGTGACATACCATGGGAATCCGTCTCAATGGACTACATGTCGATCCTCCCGTCCACCAAGTGGGAAATGATTGTGTTTTTGTGGTTGTTGATCACTTTTCTAAGATGGCAATTCTGGTTGCCTGCAATAAGAGAATCATAGTAGAGGCCACTGCCAAGCTCTTCTTTGAACGAATCTGGGTACATTTTGGACTCCCAAAAACCATTGTCTTAGATCGGGACAGTCGATTTCTCAACACATTCTGGTCAAGCCTCTGGTCACTACTGGACACCAAGCTCACCAAATCCATGGCCTTCCACCCCTAGACAGATGGCCAAACCGAGGTCGTAAATCGAATGATTGTTCATATCCTTCACATGTATAATTCAAAGCATCCTCCAACATGGGATGAAAGCTTTCCCTGTGTCCATAATAGCTACAACTGAGCCCTTCATAGCTCAATCGACCACAACCCCTTTCAGGTGGGTTTGGGATTCCAACCATTGGGTCCCATAGATGTTGCACTTCCCCTTGCGGTCACCTCGGTCGACTCATCTCTTATTCCAACTAAAGCTAACAAAAACACCTGGTTCATTGAACGGATATAACACATCTGCCAATAGGTTCAATATATCCTATAGAAGTCCAATGACAAGTACAAACAACGCCATGATCAACATCGGGTGCCACATAAGTTTCAGGTGGGCGAAAAAGTTTTGTTTCACTTATAGAAAGAATGCCTTATGAGACCCCATTGGAAGATTCACCCACTCCATTATGGGCCATACACCATCACCACGTCCATGGGAAATAATTATTTTGAGCTCAACATTCCTCCTTTCTTTGGCCTGCACCCAGTGTTCAACATGGATCTCCTTTGCCCTTATTTCCCACCATTATTGGACACCTAGGAAGTAGCAGAACAATTGACACCAATATAGAACAACCCCAACTGCATAAAAAATGCATCCAATGATCATATTATGGACACATAGATTAAGGGTACTCGACAGCAAAGGATCCAGCTTTATCGAGTCGTCAAAGCAAGGCAACTCCTGCACCAAGGAAAGTGGCTCACCCGGAGCCAAATTCAGTAGAAAATTACTCATTTGATGGGGCACCTCAATGCAATGGAGACCATTTATTCCTAAGGAGGGAGGATTGATCCAGGTGGATATCGGTGGCCACCCACCTTTTCCAACTAGCTCAAAATAGTTTTTCAACAATTTTGGTAATTTACTATTTTTAGCAGTTTTCACTTCCAGAGCCATTTTGAGGCCCTAGATGATGTTTTTTTTGGGAAAAAAGATTTGAAATATAGAATTTCCTTCAAAAATTTTCATAAAAGGAATATCCTCGATGATACCTTTCCAATGGGTTGTCATACGCCTAAAACGAAGATCGTATGCAAAAGTTACAACCCCGAGAAGTTGATGTACTAACTTACCCAAATGCGGCCCACATGACTTTTGGCGCTTCATCTTCTAGTGTTAGGTTTTTGGATGTCTACGGTTTTTGGAATTCCTGCTTATTTGTAAAAATGTCTTCAAAGCCTCATTGTAATCATATTCTTGCGAATGAGAGCAACCATCACATCTCTTCTCAGAGATAAGCTGCCACCATTCCAACAAGCTTGTTTCCGCTACATTTTACAGTTTCAGCTTATTTCATTATTGAATAGAAAACTGGTTTTACTCTATCTCTATTATTTTGTGTTAATAATATGTTAATAATCTATATTCATTTCATTCTACTCATAAAATTTGGATCAACAGAAGTTATGGACTAGTAAGAAACCCTCTCTCACACATCTGAAGGTATTTGGCTATGAGGCCTATGTTCATGTTCCAAAGGAAAACATGAGTAAGCTAGATAAGAAGCCTAAAAAGCGTATATTTATTGGGTATAAAGATGGTTTCAAAGGTTATAAGTTTTTGAACCTAGAAACTAAGAAGGTTCTGTATAGTCGAGATGTGGTATTTAGAGAAATGAAATATGTTTTCAAATAGGAAGTCCTACCAAGTAAGGAAGAACTAGAGAAAATAGAGTTTAAGTCAAAGGATGATGAATCAGACTCTACAGAAGAACATGAATCGGAAGAAGAAGATCCTCATACTCCAGTATTGAGAAGATCGGTACGAGAAAATAGGCTACCAGAAAGATATAATCCACTTGATCTCCGTTCAAATTTTTCTTTGTCTATTACTAATGATGATCCTAGAACTGTTAGGGAGGAAGTGGATTCAGAGGATGGAAAACGTTGGAAAAAGGCCATGGTTGAAGAAATGGCAGCCTTGGATAAGAATGAGGCTTGGGATTTAGTGGAGTTTCTGATTGGAAAAAACCCCATTAGAAAAAAATATGTATTTAAAAAGAGGTTGAATGAAGAAGACAAATTTGAGAAATACAAATCTAAGTTAGTAGCAAAGGGTTATTCCCAGGTTGAGGGAATTCATTTTGGTGATATTTTTTCTCCTATTTCCAAGTTAAACTCTATTATATTTATGTTATCTATTGCTGTTGTGTTTGATTTTGAAGTAGAACAGATGGATGTGAAGACAACATTCTTACATGGGGATCTAGAAGAAGAAATCTACATGATGTAACCATAAGGACTTGTTGTGAAGGGAAATAAGGAGCTTTTATGCAAGCTGAAAAAGTCCTTGTATGGTTTAAAACAATCACCAAGGATGTGGTATAAAAAATTTGATACTTACATGTTGGGACTTGGATTCACAAGAAGCAAAGAGGATCACTGTGTGTRTTTTAAAKTAATTKGTGASCATTTGATTTATTTGGTCTTGTATGTGGATGACATGTTGTCGATAGGAAACAACAAGGAGATTATCCAGGATGTGAAAACTCAGTTGTCCTCAAAATTTGACATGAAGGATGTAAGTGCTGCAAATTTCATTTTGAGCATGGAAATGAAAAGAGATCGAAAGGACAAAAAAATCTAGTTAAATCAAAAAAAATATGTCAAGACAATATTGCAGAGGTTTAATATGTAGGAATGTAAACTGGTCAAGTCCTTGTTCCTATAGGTGTAAATTTATCTACAAATCAGTGTCCCAAGAGACATGAAGAGGAGGAGGACATGTCTCGTATTCCATATGCAAGTGCAATTGGAAGTTTGATGTATGCAATGGTCTGTACTAGACCGAACATTGCACATGCAATGAAAGTTTTGAGCAGGTATATGTCAAAACCAAGGAAGGAGCATTGGACAAAAATAAAGATATTTTTTAGGTATTTGCATGAAACTACTAGTTATGGATTGTGCTACCAAGGAATACCAGGTTTGGACAAAGTGTTGTAAATACATGGCTTTGGGGATGCAGACTAGGATGGAGATTTGGATTGTAGAAGATCAACAAGTGGGTATGTGTTAAATCTGTTTGGAGGAGCAATGAGTTGGATGAGAAAAAGGCAGTTTGTAGTGGCACTTTCAACTACAGAAGTTGAATACATGGAAGACACTCGTGTAATAAAGGAAGCAATATGGTTACAAATATTTTTTTTAGGTATTGGGTTGGTACAACACGCTGTAAGGATAGATTGTGACAGTCATAGTGCAATTTTTCTGGCAAAGAACCCAACTTATCATTCAAAGACAAAGAATTTTGATGTTCAATATCACTTTGTCAGAGATATGGTTGAAGAAAAGAAGGTGTTTCTGATGAAGGAGGACACTTTGAAGAATGTAGCATATTCATTAACAAAATCTATGAGAAGTTCTCTTGGTGTAGAGGTTCTATGGGCATTGTTTCCCTCGATTGTTGACTATTAACCTTGTAACCCCCTGTATGCAAAGAAAACAACAAGTGGGAGAATGTTGGGTATGTTTTATATTCTTTGTATGGTTAGAAATAATGTCTATGTTGTGTCGATCACGCACGGGGGAAACGCTCCCAAAATATTATTTTGGCGTTTTTTGCGTCCATTTTTGGATGGTTTTTCGACACATGGTTTTCATCGATGGTTTTCTATTTTTGGTTAAGGAATTAGGGTTGTTGAATAATCTAGGTTATTGGATTAGATTTTTGGATGCTATGTTATCTTATATGTATATTGTATTGTAAACAATGTATGATGTGAATGGATATAGAATATGTTGGTTTTCCCAGTTTGGGTTTCCAGGGGAAAAATCTCTGTGTAATGTGTGTATTTTCTATTGTATCTTTTTTGTTCTTTTATTGAAAAAAAATTTGCAGTAAATAATTGTACAAGGTTAAAATCTACAGAAATCGGAGGAGTGTGTGTTGGGAAATCTCTTAATTTAACAATTCTAGACAAAATCAATTCCTACAAACCTTTAATCATTATAAATCTTGTGAGAAACTGTATGGAAAAAGTGTTGAAGTTTTTACTTATACAGTTAGAAATTATGGTTATTATTTATTATTATAGTCATTTAGCACATTAGTTGCATAAATAAGATCACTGAAAGAGAGACAATCACAGAAAAAATAGATACACACAAATTATCCTCGGAAACCCTCATGGGGGAGAAAACCCATAAAAAATTCCTCAATATAGATAGACCAAAGACCAAACATAAGATCCTCCTCTAATCCTTAACTAGGAAGAGTAGCGCACAACTTAACCAAGAAATACCAAGACACAAGCCAAGACCCTTCTTGACGTCACACTTAGCTGCAGTAACAGTTCCTCCAAGACTTGCGCACTTCTTCATAGCTACAGAGCTAGTGTGGTGTGTGTCCAAATGAGGCACTGAACTCTCTTATAAATAGTGGTTTGGCCAACCTATAATTAGGTTTGGGCTGACCTATCACTTTACCCTCTTAATTTACATTTAATCGTCAAGGCACAATAGGGTCAACTTTTACAAAGACACAATAAGACCTAATTAATAAATATAATATTATTCAACACTCTCTCTGATCCGAATTTAGGAGCGGAACAAACTTATTAATATAATGAATACAATAAACATAGAGATATGAAGAATAACAAAAATATCCAATGAACAATATCTTCTATTAAATAATGAAATAGGCTGAAACTATAAAATTGCAGAACTGAAACACTTGCTCGAATGGTGGTAGATATCTCTAAGAAGAGATGTGGATTCTACACGCATCTGTCTAAGAAGAATGGATTAAAATGAGGCTCCATAGGCCTTTTTGATATTACTCATGAATGCCAAAACCATAGACATCCAAAAACCTAACCCTAGAAGGTGAAACTCCAAAAGTCATGTGGGCCCTATGGGTAAGTTGGTGTAATTTGGTACCTCAAATTCCAAGGGTCATAACTTTTGCATATGACCTCCATTTTAGTCATGTGATAGCCCGTTGGAAAGGTCTTTCAGATAACTACACATTCCACCATCAAACTTTGAATGCATCCAAAATTTGACTATGGAAAGCCAAAAAAACAATGTTTAGGGCCCCAAAACATCCCTAGAAGTACAACAAGATGTGTTGACATAAAAACATACAAAATAATCCATTTGGATTAGGCGAGAGGCCACCCGTATCCACCTGAAGGATGTGTGAGGATTTAGACAACCCCATAAGTGTAGAACTCACAATTAAAAATAAATATATAAGAATGTGCTGAACAAAAAATAGACACGAGGAGCAGTTGGAATAGGTGGGTGGCCACCAGTATCCACTTGGATCACTCTCTTAGGTAGAATATTCTTTGAAGTTACAATATTTCAACACTCCCCCTTAACAAGAAGGGCATTATATTGACAAAATTAATAAAAAATTACTGGATTGAATACATCATCAAGAGGAGGAGACATCATCATCAACATATGTAACATTGTTGGTCATATCTATAGGGCATCAGAATTTTTTTTCTCATAATCAACATCAGTAGAAACTGAACATCATCATCATCATCTGTAGTGCGGAGCTAGAGTAACATCATCATCAATAGAATGAAGCTGGAACAACAACATCAACAACATGAAGCTGGAACAACAACATGAATAGAACGAAGTTGGAACAACATCAATAACATGAAGTTGGAACAACAACATCAATGGAAACAACAACATGGATCTAGAGTAACATCATCATGATCATCAGCAGCATGAAGCTGGAACATCAACATCTATATCTAGCAATAGAATGAGGCAGGTGCATCAACAATAAAATCTATGGTACTCTGACAGGCTATCCTTACCGGACCTTCGATATCTTCCCATGAATAATAAGATTCCCTAGGATATAAAATCCTAACTGAGCTACAACGTGGTACTCTGACAGACCGTCCTTACCGAACCTTCGAGATCTGCCCAAGAATCATAATATTCCCTAGGATATAAAATCCTAATTGAGATACCACTATTGACCACAACTGAAATATACATGCACATGTACTATAACAGACCGTCCTTATCAGACCGAGATATGTCCATGGATGACGAGTCCCCTAGGATATAAAATCCTAAATGATCTACCCGTTGTTAGTCAAGATACCATAATATCATCAACATCACTCCCCCTTTCTAGGGAGGTCCTTTCAGACTACACCAATCTTTGCTCTGAAGTACTAAAAATTCACACAAGACAGAGTATTAGTCAACACATCTGCAACTTGCTCATTTGTGCCAACATAATGGAGCTTTACAACTACCTTCTACACCATGTCACAAATGTATTGATACCAAATCTCTATGCACTTCGTCTTATCATGGAACACTGGGTTCTCTATCATCTTTATGCAACTCTGGTTATTACATAAAATACTGGTAGCTTCCATCTCCAGATTGAACATACCTATCAACAACTTTCGAATCCATATGTATTCACAACTCGTGGAACATGCTGCAATGTACTCTACTTTTGCCATTTTGAGAGAAATACTGGACTTATTCTTGCTTTTCCATGAAGTCATGGATGGTTCCAAACTAAAACACCATCCTGAATATATTTTTCTATCTGAAGCCCTTCCAGCCCAATCTAAATCAGTATAGCCATACAATCTGAAGTCGCAGTCTCCAATAAAATAGAGACCATAGTCCAACATACCCTTAAGGTATCTTATCACATGCTTTGCATCTACAAGGTGAACACATCTGGGATCCACCAGATACCGACTCAAGGTATTCAAAGAAAATCATATATATGGTCTAGTGTTCGTCAGATATATCAATGGAACAATCATCTATATGTATAGAGTAACATCAACTATTTATGACAAAGTATCAGGCAATAACTTCAAATTCATATCCATAGGATTGGACATGGCTCTACAATCCATCATGTCGAATCTCTTCATAATTTCCAAATAATACTTTCATTGATTAAGGAAAATATCTTCTGGTCTCTGCCATACTTCAAGACCTAAGAAATAGTGCATCAGGCCTAGGTCCTTCATTTCAAAATCAGTGGCAATCTTCTTCTTACAATATGTGATGAGTCATCCACATATATCAGAAATATAATTGGTCCATAATTCTCAATCTTGAAGTAAAGGTTGGCATCAACTTTACTCTTGGTAAAGCCCAAGCTCATCAAAAAACTATCAATTCTGCCATATGAAGCTCTTGGAGCTTGCTTCAACTTGTAGACATGAATCTTTCTGTCATATACTTTGAAACCAATTTTTCACATCACATTGTACCAACTTGGTACACCTGCTCAACTGCAACTCAATCTACATAAACATGTGTTGGTTCTATTTTATTTCTGCAAAGCACTATTTGTCTCACTTCCTAAGAGTATGTCCTCTACTTTTTCTGCAATTGTTCCTTCTAGAATCGAGACTCTGCACCTGTAGATGTTATTTCTAAAGATGAGAATAACTGCTTTATTCTCACTGTAGTTGTTGAAATATGAGAGTAGCTCCTCTATTCTATCATGGAAACAACTTCATCCGAAACTGAGAGTGGTTGATATTGAAGGTAACTTTTCTTATTCCATAGAGGTAACTTGATCTCAAATACAAGGACTCCTCCCTATGAATCTCATACTATATCAGAATCATGGTTTTTTTTACTGTATTTCACGAGCACTGGAACTATTTATTCGATTACTGGAGCAAGTGTCTCATCATAGTATTCTCCCTCTTGTTGGGAGAATCCTCTAGACACAAATCGATATTTGTACATATTTATACTATTATATCAATCTTGGAAGTCACCATTGACTTCCCTTATGGTATTAAGGAAAAATCCATATCCCATTCATTCTAAGTGGCTTCCTCATCTGTCACTAAAAAAAGGGAATCTTCCCAGGATATTTCACATCTCCTAGAAGTCTCTAACGCTACGATCTAGTCTTCTCAACTCATGGCACCTCTCTATCCATCTTGGAAGATGTCTCGTTTTCCCATCCGATTCTCTCTAAGATCAGGCTCACTCTGAGTCTCCATGCTCCCTATGAAGCTTGACTCCCTCTGATTCTATATAATCTTCAGACCTATATGCTCCCTCTGATATGGCACATCAATGTTATATGGCTTTGTGTCCTACAAAGTGTCATGGGACCATGTTGGTCTCTTCCTAGTTACTGCATTAATTCTGGGTAGGCCCTTATGGCTTGACTAACTCTTCTTGATGACATGCAGAGTGATCAATTACACTAGAGGGATTTGTTATGTTATCTTTAGAGCCTCTTGCTCATCATTCTCTGTCTTCATATGAGATGTTTTGTATCTAGAAAAAGTAGCTTCTTCTTCTTCTTCTTCTTCTTTTGTACATGGATGTATATGGTCATGTGTACAACTTGGATATTTTGGTCCATGTCCCATCTAATATGTTGTCTCCTACAACCCTCGCTATATCTTCCTCAGGGTTATCACCTGTGACCTACTCAGAACAAGAACAACAAGGGAGAAACAACCTACACAAATAATACTATTTATAATAATAATAAAACGATAGCGAGATTAATCATCACAATAGCTCCTTTAGAGATATCACTTGTGACCTGCCTAAAACAAGGGTTAAAAATAAGAAATACAATAATAATAAATGAGAGCAACACTCTTCTAGTGTTGTGATCAATCATTCCTCCATGGTAATATGGAAACAAAAGAAGAAGTTTCTCCTAGAGGAGATGTTGTTTATATCTAGTAAATTATTACAATAAGCATTTGTCTCAATAATGCTGACATGCTACCAAGTATTCAATAATAAAACTTTTCAAATATTTCTATCACAACTATAGTGTTTAGCAGTTATCAAACTTGATATGTGTAAATTTGAATCTTATCAATTTAATCAATCAAACCTGGAACCTGGAGTCTTGTCCTCAAGAATGAGTGTGTTGCTTCTTCCGAGTCTCCTTCACTCAAGATGAAAAGTACTTTCTTCAACCTATCCTCTATACTAAGACAATATGCTATCTCGACATAAATCTGAGTTAGAGAATAAACTCTATAATTTCAACTTTAATCAATCTAATACTTTGAATTTAATTTTGACCAATTATTAGTATGATAGCCATAACTTCAACAGATCAAAATACAACTTAGATGTTCATAAGATCACAATAATTCTATAACAAGTAGAGGCATATCAAAGTAATCAAACCTGGGGTGCATAGTTCCTCTGAATGTGTTGGATCTGAGATCCCTCTAGATCTACGATTGTTGTTTAGAAAAAAGATCCTTTCTCCTACAAATACCCTTTAAAATAATGATACAATTTGAACATATGTAAGTACATACCTATGACAATAATGATAGGTAGTGGCACCATATGGTAGCAACGACAAGAAATAATGAACTTTTAAAACTTCAAAGGTGCTTCAACTTGTAACTTTAAAGTTAACTAGAGATTTTATAGGGTAAGGCACACTAGGACAATAAAAAATCAGTCCCAACATTTCACAAAAACTTTCATTGCAACTGGTACTACAACCAATGCTGGCACTGTAACTGGTGTTGCAACTGGCATGAAGGAACCGACACGAAGGAACTATCACTACAAATGGCATGAGGGAATATGCATGAAGGAACTGACACTACAATTGGTGTTGCAACTAGCATGAAGGAACCAACATTGCAACTACAACTGATATTGCAACTGCTACTGCAATTGCAACTGCAACTTAGGGTTTTATGAGGAAACCCTAATTTATGTTCAAACTTCAATTTTTAGAATTTTGATCCAGGGACTAGATGCTCCCTCCTAGGGTGAACTCCTAAATGTGGTTACTTCCCCCAACATCCTCCTTAAACAAGGAAAATGCCACACTTAGGTTTTATGCAAAAACCTTAATTCTGCAGCAGTTGCAACACTGAAAACTGAATTTTGGAGAGGGTGCGCTAAGGCTAACCACTTCTTTATAAATGTGAGTTGGTCTCTTTCAAGCCTTCTCTGATACCATGTTGAATTTTTTACTTATATAGCTAGAAATTACAGTTCTTATTTATTATTATAATCATTTAGGATATTAACTACATAAATAAGATCAATGAAAGAGAGACAATCACAGAAACAATAGAGACACATAGATTATCGTGGGAAACCCTAATGGGGGAGAAAACCCAACAAAAATTCCTCAATATAGATAGACCAAAGATTGAACATAATATCCTCCTCTACTCCTTCACTAGGAAGAGTAGCACACCACTTAACCAAGAAATACCAAGACACAGTCCAAGAGCCTCATTGACGTCACACTTAGCTGCAATACCATTTCCTCCAAGACTTGCACACTTTTTCATAGTTGCATATCTAGTGTGGTGTGTGTCCAAATGAGGCGCTGACCTCTCTTATAAATAGTGGTCTGGCCAGCCTATAATTAGGTCTGGGTTGACTTGTCACTTTACCCTCTTAATTTACATTTAACTGTCAAGGCACAATAGGGTCGACATTTACAAAGTCACAACAGGGCCTAATTAATAAATATAATATAATAATATTTTTCAACACTCTCTCTCAAGTAGAACATTCTTCAAAGTTACAATATTTCAACACAGAGCCATTCCAGACACTTTGGGATCTATTGATGTTATGAATTCTTTGAATAATTCAAATAACGAGTTCTATAGATCGATTCCTAGTAGTATGGGTGAATTGACCCTGAAATCTATTGATTTATCCAACAATCAGTTAAGCGACCTCATTCCCAACTTTCTCATCAATGACAAAATCAAGGGGATGATTTTCGAGAAATCCAGGGCTCTGTGATAAAATATTCAATAGCAATTATACAATTGGGGTTTTCTCAGCTTATTCTTATTGCACCAAAATGTGATTTCTATATCCTAGTAGGAGGGAGATGTGTAATTCCTTCCGTGCTCAACATGGAGTTGACACAACATTTTAAAAAAGATTAATAACAATTTTTTTTTATGTTCGTCATAAATAAAATATTTCAATATCCACCTTACTATATGTGTGTGTATACATAAATGAATTAAAGTAAAATGAATTTCAATGTGGACCATACATAAAATATTTCAATATCCACCTTAAGTACAATATTTTTATATCAACTATATATGTGTAAAGAAAGTAATTGAAGTAAAAAAAAAATCGATGTGTAATTCCTTGAATGCTTAACATGGAGCTAATGAGTATTATTTAAAAAACTATTAATAACAAAACATTATTACAATGTTATCCATAAATAAAATATTTCAATGTCCAACTTAATTAATATTTCAATGCGGAATATGTGTGCCATAAACAAAATATTTCAATATGAGCTTTAACACACACATACACACACACACACACACACACACACACAACAGTTGAAAGTAAAAAAGTTCTTATGGTTAAAACATTTGAATGGTGCATTGATTAGTATGAGGGAAATCTGTGATGGAGTGGATATGTGGTGTGTGTGTGTGTGTTACAATGCAAAGAGAAAACCCCTGGGTATTTCTCTAGATTCTTCATGGAAAGGTCAACAATAGGGATCGAAGCCATTACAAGAATATACTTATTTTGATCTCAATATGTCACTTACGGTATATAATTTGGGTTGGGAGGATAACACTCAATCTCACAACCATTCTACCTAGACCACACACACACACATGTCTTAAGAACTAGCGTAGATCCATCTTAGGTTGTGATCTATCATGTGTTAATAGACATAAAATCCCTTGAGATACAAACCTTGTTTTAGAGCACAAAACCTGGGAAAATATTTGCACCTTAAGGGATTTGATGCTTCTCAGAGCATGATAGATCTAGAGTTTAGATGGATCTACACTATTCTCATAACGAAGCTAGAAGAATGAATTGGGTAGTCAGTTTCATTGTAGGTGAAACCGTGTTAATATTTACCATTGGACTAATACTTTTTCAATGGTATGTTCGCCACCAAGAATATAGACTCGAGAAAAATGAAAAATTATCATGGAAAATCACAATTTTTATAATTTTAACTTCTATGCATAAGAGCTTTCCAAGATTTGATTACTAAAAGACGAAGAGAATGTAATTGGAAGTAGGGCATATGACAAGGTTTATCTCCCTAACCTAACCAACAATGAAACTATGATAGTGAAGCACCCTTGGAAAACCACCAAAATGGATATGGATGATATCAATATGGACAAACATAAGAAGAAGATGAATAAAATTGGCAATTTTTACAAAGATTATGACCATCTATTAGCTAAGGCAGAA
>JZKD02S1704441.1:63261-78994 GCA_000966675.3 Picea glauca
CCTAACTACAAATGCATACTAATGCATACTAAAGAAACACACTTTTACCTAACGACATATTAGACCAAGTAGATCTTAACTAACTCCTAAGTGTCTAAATATCCTAACATCCAAAACAAACATTAGCATCCTGCGGTAGGGAGAGTTCAATCCAATTGTCGTATAAGTCTACCTGGGATTCCCCTCTCACACAGGGGTTACTCACAAGGTTGCATTCGGGAGAGCTACGGATATTATCCCTCCGTGGTTTGACTGATTGTAGTGGTCATATCGTATTATGGGGATCGCTTAAAGGTATATGGACAATGTTGAGTGGAATCCTTTCAAGATGATTTCGGGCTAGATACCCTGCCCGTACATTCGGACTGGACTGTCGATTGTTCCCGCCCAAGGGATGAATCCGAGTTGGTAACCTTAGTGGCCATAATCTTTAGGGTCTTACACAAGGTGACAGTGAAGGGAAGTCTCACTGTACCTGGAGAAGACATTGGTCAAACTCACTTGGGCTCCTTGGATGGTAAATCCACAATTACTGCATGGAAGCTTGCACCAGGGTGAAAGTCCGTTAAGCAGGTCGCCATTGTAACTATTCCACCATATCCCCGCCCCTTCTTGACTTGATCACACGACGTTGGATTTCATCACCAAATAGTATGGTCATCGAGATAAGGTCTTGTTTGTTTAGTTGTGATTCTTAGATTCTATTAGCATATGCTGTTTCTTTTCAGTAGTTGGCCATAGATATTTTTCACCGACTCTTTTTCACCAACATCGACCCTCCATGCCGTTCGCAGAGGCTATAGGGACTTCCTCCAGAAAATATGGAAGGGAAAACCCCTTTACCCCCTCATTCTATGGAGGAATCTCCTCAACAGAGCGAGGTTCAAGACACTACAACCTCCCAAGAAGAAGTTCCCACTCCTTTAGAGAATTTTTTAATTGTTTCAGAGTCTCCGGAAGCTTTTCGCATTCCGGAGGGATATGAGTGACATGTTCTCCAACTAAATTCAGTCGGTGAATTTGTCGTCATCAATCCTTTTGACATTTCGACTGGGTCTCATTCAAAACCTTTAGTCGATGACCCCTTTTGGACCACAAACATTGTTCGAAGTCCACCGCGCATGGTGTAAGATCTTTATGGAGCAGGAATAGGTGTCGATGCGCCTATTACCTACACCGTACCCTTAAACCATTTTACAAGTACTACAATTTTTACGACCACACCGTCCATTGGTCGGAACACATTGTCCGTTGGCCCAAGGTCTACTTTTCCTTTCCAGACAGCCCATTCTACAATGGTCCCTCACATTCCAACTATTCCCTCCGGTAATGCGGTGGTTAGCCAAGCTACAATTGGCACACTAGTAACACCAAGACCTTCATTGTCACTCCCTTTTTGGTACAGAGCACTGAATTTTTCCACTGCTACTTCTACCCAAGTTATGCCGAGAAGTTCCATACCTATCCAACAACCCGGAGGGACCGGTCTTGGTGGTCTTAATACATTTAGCGGTATCGGTCAGTCATTTGCGTCTGGTTCTCAAATTTCGAGAACTCTACCTCAAGCTAGGGGGCATCCTCCCACCGGAGGACAACTTCCATTTAGAGGACACCCTCATGCTGGGCGGCAGCCTCCATCCAGAGCCTACCATCAACCGTATGGACAAAATGTGTCTACCACACCCAATCCATGGAATATCCCTTTTCTAGGAAACCCACAGTTCTCGAGGGGACACAATTCTCAAGCTCCACAACAACTTCCTTATGGACAAATGCCGAATCCAACTTATAATCCTCAAAACCCATCCGGTTATCCCCCGCTTGCACATGTTTCTCAAAACACCTCAAATCCTGTGTACCCTGGTCAACACCAACCTTACACAAGAGGACCCACTAGTTACAATTATCCGCATAACCCAGTGTATGGTCCCACTGGTGTCTTTATGCCACACCAGTATTACCCCCAGGTTAACCGAAAACTACCTTTCCTCACAACTCTGGACCTTCCAGACTTGTCTCGGTTAACGAATGATCCTATTTTTCATTCTCCGGTTTGGCCAGCTATTCCAGCTAAACTTCCTTCCGATACTCCAAAATTTGACGGAAATTCTGGAGAAGACCCAAAAAACCACGTGATGACTTTCCATTTGTGGTGTTCATCCAACTCCCTCATGGACGATTCTATACGTTTTCATCTTTTCCAATGAACGCTTACGGGTTCTGAAACAAAATGGTATATTGAACTACCACGTGCCCCTTTTCACGATTTCAACTCCCTTTCCATGTCCTTCCTCACACACTTCCAACTACCCATTCGATACAAGATGGATACTGAACTATTGACCTCCCTTCGCTAGAAAACCTCCGTACATATCTTCGATCATATTCATGAATGGAGACGACGACGAAGGCTAATCAAAGCAGTCATTCTGGACCAATTATTAGTGGAATGGTTCACTAAATCACTGTTACCCCAGATCGCTTGTGATGTTTCCATGGGTGGTGTAGTCACTGAGGAAGAAGCTATTGCTCGAGCTCAATACTTAGACTTGGTTTATTCACAGTCTGGTACTCTGTACGAGTTAATACCGAATGCTACCCATGCCACTAATGATCCATCCAAACCATCGTCTACCTCGCACGCGGATGGAGTTATTGGCTCCGTCAAGACCCAATCTACTTCTCAGTCGGCTGGAACAACCCAGTGGCCTGCTTCGATAGCTGCTCCCAGTCCGGTTGCACCCTCTTCTACCTCCCCTCAAACTCAAGTCTCTGAGGTGAATGCAGTCTAATCCACCCCTTCAAAACAACCTGGGGGTAAGAAAAAAGCAAGAAATAAACCCAAGAAAAACAACAACAATGAACAACCAAAGAATCAACCGCAAACCCCTGCTCCAGGAAAACAACCACAACGGAAGCTGAAATTCCCATGCCTCATTTGTGGTGACGATCACTACACCCGAGACTTTCCACATCGCGATGAAGTGGCCAAGATCTTTAAGGGAAATTCACAACCCCCTGTGCTTACTCAGCCTTTTCCACAGCAACAATCTTTGGTTTCTCAAACCCCCACTCCCGGGGGCAGTTCCAACCAATCCCATGATGAGGCCTCGACAAGTGCCCACATTTACATGTTTAACGAGATTAATCTGACCACTCACACTGTGACATATGACACACCAGTTAGACCTGATAAGTCGAAGACTACTAACGGTTCCTTACCGGACCCATTACGATCTTTCGTTAGTCCTCTGTCTGCTATCCCTCCATCCGGTCCACTTCAGATTGAGAAACCTTCGTTCAACTTCATTTTACACCCTCCTAAGAGCACTATCCGGAAGTCTACCTTTAATCCTAGTTCACGGGCTGCCCAAAACTACAACATTGTTGAAGATTCGGCTCAAGCACCGTGTGCTATGTCTGCTTTGGAAGTTCTACAACACTATCCCGGCCAATGTAGAACACTCTTAGCTTCCATCGGTGCTTTCGATCCCACGTCATCAAATAACCTCATGTTTAATCTGGATGATCATCAACCTCAACTCTCTCACCAACTAGCCTTTCAGATCGATGTTGTTGTTCACAATCAACAAATCCACCAAACTATCTTGGATGAGGGAGCCTCTACTTGTGTCATGTCCTCAGCTTGTTGGAGAGGCTTAAAATCACCTGCCCTTGACAAATCCCCTACGATGTTACGCGCTTTCGATGGACGAGGTTTTCATCCTCACAGACTATTACAATCCTTAGTTGTTCAATTGGGTGGAAAAAATATTACTGTTGATGTCGAGGTAGTCGATGCCCCCCTCGATTACAACCTACTACTTAGAAGAAGTTGTTTCTATGCTATGACTATCGTCACATCATCGGTATTTTGATGTGTACAATTCCCCCATCAAGGAAAAATTGTCACCATCGATCAACTCGATTTCTATACACCCGACGCTCGCGCCCCTGTCACCAACAACATTCCTTTTTTGGGAGACCACCCAGTTACGTATGAAAGCGTTGGTGTTGGCTTATTGAAATATTCTAGCCTCATGGGTACCTTCCCTACACCACTTCCACCCACCACGCATCATATTGCCACCGTCAATATGATCTTGACTATGCCTTATCAATCTTTGAAATCATCTGATCCTTGGATTGTACCTAGTCCTCTGGAATTCGATGTGCTCGGTGACACTATGCTACTTAGCCTAACTGAGACCGCATACGTAGCTATTCAATCTGCCTCTCCCTCTCCATACAACCCACATTCCTTGGCACTTGATGCCTACTCGATGCCTTCATGGTTGGATTCCCTATCGTCTGCAATCGATTACATTTCCCAAATTTTCCCTTCTGACGAATCTATTATGGAAATGCTTAGCATTGATGACATACCTTGGGATGATAACCATCATCGATCCTCTTTTCTTCCGCCTTTGGAATAAATTCACAAAGACATACACTCTATATTCCCCCCTGATGTTACCAATTCTCTACAATCTCCCATCCTCACACAAGATACTCTTTCTGAGGGGAATATGGGTAACATCTCTACTATGATCGTAACCTTGGTGCTAATTGCACACCTGAATAAGTGGTCTCTTACACCTCTCTATTTAAATAATTCCGCGATGTCTTCGCTTGGAGCTACGAGGAAATGCCAGGGATCGACCCTTCGATTGTCGTACATGAAATCAAGACTTACCCTGGTGTGAAACCTGTTCAACAAATACTCCACCCGGTTCATCCCAAGAAAATCGCAGCTATAAAGGCAGAAGTAAAGAAACTTTTAAAATCTGGCTTTATCTATCCTGTCCCTTTGACAGAATGGGTCTCCAACCTCATTCCGGTTGCCAAAAAATAAGGAACCATCTGTGTTTTTGTTGACTATCGGGATCTTAATAAAGCTTGTCCAAAGGACAACTACCCCACACCCTTCATCGATCAAATCATTGATAATTGCGCTGGGAGCGTAATCTTCTCTTTCATGGATGGCTTCTCCGGGTATAACCAGATTAAAATTTTACCTACTAATCAACATAAGACAACCTTTATCTGCCCATGGGGAACTTTTTCCTATCGAAAGCTACCTTTTGATCTTAAAAATGCCGATGCTACTTTCCAGCGGGCTACGTCGTACGCTTTCCACGATATCAAGCATATCATAGAACCCTACCTCAACGACTTACCTGCTCACTCATCCAATCGATCCGATCACGTTGATCACTTACGGGCTATTTTTCTCCGATGTCGGTTCTACCGTATCCGCTTGAACCTGCATAAATGCATTTTTGCTGTCGAATCCGGTCGACTCCTCGGTTTTATTGTCTCTAAAGATGGGATTAGGGTGGATCCTTTAAAGATTAAGGTTATTCTGGCCTTACCCCCGCCTACCAATTTAACCCAACTCCAAAGTTTGCAAGGAAAAGAAAACTTCCTTCGCCGTTTCATTTGTAACTATGCTGAGATAACTAAAGAATTCATGGGGTTGCTACAGAAAAACACCTCTTTCATTTGGGATGCCATCGCTCAATGGTCATTTGATGCTCTCAAGCATGACTTGACCCACACACCTTTGTTGCACCCTCCAGAGTATACAAAGGACTACATCCTTTACTTAGCTACCTCCACTTCCACTATTGCAATGGTGTTAGTTCAGGAGGACCCCAACGGTGAGGAACATGTGATATATTACCTGAGCAAGAGTCTATCTGGACCCGAACTCCAATATTCACATGTAGAGAAACTGGCTCTGGAAGGCGTCATCGTTGTCCAGAGATTCTGCCATTACATCTTACTACGCACCACCATGGTGATTGCGGACTCAAACCCCATGTACCATGTCTTGACACGTCAAGTGCTTAGGGGAAAATACTCTAAATGGATTGTCATCCTTCAGGAATTCGATCTTGAATTTACAAATTCCAAAGCCAAAAAGTCCCTGGTGTTTGCGGAGCTTATCTGTGATCTCCCTCGTGCTGATGAAGACATCGAACCTAGATATTTTGTCCTCGATGAAACTCTTTTCCTCATCAAAAAATTTGATCCTTGGTACAAAGACATCCTCCTTTACCTCCAAACCCAACGTTTTCAGCCTAACACTTCCCGTGAAGAGTGTCGACGTATTCACCACCATTCTCATCATTACCTTATCGTCGGAGACACCCTGTATCGCCGTGGTATTGATACTATCCTTTGACGATGTTTGATTCATGCAGAGGCTGAATGTGTTCTGAATGATTGTCACCTTGGAGGTTGTGGCAGTCACCTTTCTAGGATGGCCACAGCCTAAAAAATCCTACGTGTTGACTATTTTTGGCCCTTGATTTTCAAAGATTGTATCGAGGAAGTCAAAAAGTGCCCACCTTGCCAAGTTTTTAACAACAAGGCACAAACCCACCCTACTACATTGCACCCCATTATCACCATCGGCCCCTTTGCCAAGTGGGGTATCGATTTCATGCAATGTAAGCCTACCTCAGCCGGGGGGCATGGTTATATAATCGTAGTCGTCGACTACTTTACCAAATGGTTTGAGGCTATGCCCAACTTTCTGAATGATGGTCGTACCACAGCTCTTTTTCTTTCTAACCACATCATAACTCATTTTGGTGTACCACACGCCATTGTCACTGATCACAGTGCACACTTTAAGAACCAGATGATGAGAGAATTGCATGTCAAATTGGGTTTTCGCCATGAAAACTCATCCCCATACTATCCTCAGGCCAATAGACAAGTTGAGGCCATCAACAAAGTCCTAAAAACCATGATTCAACTCATGGTAGGGGCAAACAAGACATCTTGGCATCTACAACTTTTCTCCGCTCTCTAGGCTTACCGTACTTCTGTGAAAACCGCAACTGGTTTTACTCCTTTCCAGTTGGTGTATGGCATCGAAGCCATTTTACCAATCGAGTGTGAGATTCCATCTCTGAAACTTAAAGTAGAACTCCTACCCCATACTTCTATCGAAGAGGAACGTTTCTTATATCTATCCAAACTGGACAAGACACGTCATGATGTCGCTCTCATTAACGAGGCACATCAAAAATGGATTAAAAATCAATACGACAAATCCGTCCATCCTCGAACTTTTGCAGAAGGAGACTTAGTCCTCGTCTATGACCAAGCTCATGACAAATTAGGGACAGGTAAGTTAGAACCTCTGTGGTATGGCCCTTACATTGTGAAACGTGTTCTACATAGAGGCACCTACGAGTTAGTCGATTACGATGGAATTTCCCTAGGAGAGCCCCGGAACGGGCTTTACCTTAAAAAGTACTATGCCTAGATCACCTAGCATGTGTACGTTGTACATTATTGTATTTTAGTTTGGTGTGTCTATTTCTTTCGCGTGCTCAAGTCTTTACCTTTGCCACTCATAAATGTGCCTTGTGTTTTCATGCGCAGATGACGTCTTCCTTTCTTATTTTTTTCGGGTTTGTGGATGGCGCTAGTCGACATACTCGGAATATTGCTTTGGTAGCATGGGTTATTTACCAATTTGACGAGGTGGTGAGTTTAGGAGGTATTTTCTTAGGACCAACGCCTAATAACATGGCAGAATATCATGCTGTCATCGGACTCTTGACCCAAGCCTCCTCCCTAGGTATCTCTTGTATCATTGTTAACCTAGACTCCCAACTCATGGTCTATCAACTCAATCATATCTACGCTATCCGTAATCCTATCCTGCTACATCTCCACCTACAAGTTCGTCGTCTTGAACGAATGTTTGATTATATCGAATATAGACATATTCCAAGAGAACTTAACAATGTTTCGGATTCGTTGACTAATTACATCATGGATCGGTATCTCGCCCATAGATAAAGTTTCATAAAGGAAAGCAAATTGTACATCACATGTAAATTAAAACACGTCACATTACAGGCATCATCATGTACAAATCATTTGGAACTGTAAAAAATTGAAACTGTATATATATACATAGCATGACTGAAATGTTTTGATTACATCAAAAAAGTATTTAGAAGAGCAAAATGTTGGGTCTTTACACCCATACAACATCGCCTGACTAGTCATACAAAAATACAATCACCAGAGAAACTCTAATCTCCCTGCACTACATTGTGTTGAGAGTAACATATCACTGCATGCACTACGTGTCTCAGTAGATAATTGACATTCTCTGGCACTCCCACAGTGTGCCTATACAGATGTAAAGGCACTTCTCCCCTCCGTAGAGGAGGAATTCCCATCATGATGCCTTGGAGGTTTCTTTCAACCTCCCGGAGACCTATCACTGGTACTCCTGGATTTGCTGCAACCGGAGCACCCCCGCGAGGTATATCAGCCAAGCGCACTTCTCCCTTATCTGCATGTTGAAAACAATACATCTTTTAAAAACTCTTCTACATACCCAAAAAAATATATATACATTAAAAACTTAAAAAACAAAAACTAGACAAGGTGTTGCTCAATCTCTTACCTGACGCATCCCAATCTTCCCCCGCGGGTAGAATCAAATCCATGCTCTCACGAAAATCCACCTCAACATATGGGAAGTCTTCTACCCAGAGATATTGTCGTCTCAGCCAAGCGAAGAAGTCATCGATGAAATGGAACTCTGACTCTGCTACTAGCCTCGGAGACAGACTAGTCCACCTCTCCATCCGTGGTTCTTCCACTGGTCACACTGCCAGTGCTATCTGAGGCTGCATCTTGGAGATGCGCTCTAAGAAAAATGATACCAAGAAATATCCGTATCCGAACTATTTCTACCCCATCCTACACCGCGAAACATGTTCCTTCACATTCTGAAGGAACCCTACACTCCAGTTAAACAGTGTTGGCTCCAAACACTGTATGCCATAAGCTAGCTGCGATCTCGACGCCAGATGTGCGCTAGTACTTCCCATCACGATCATGATGGAAAACCAAATGGACCGGAGGGGTAACTCTCGGATATCCTTGATAGGGATTCTACCCCCCACCAGTCTTTCTCCCGGGACACAATGACGTGCCAGATACATGCCCACTTTCTCAGGAAGTGCCCTCTATCTGGAAAAGGATATAGGAACCCCTCTTTTCGAGAGGCCAGTCAAGAAATACACGTCTTCCAACTCGATGGTTAGAAGTTGTGCTCCGATCTAGAACCCTTTCTCTGCAACATCCCAAAAGCTAATCATGTGCTCAAGCAATAAAATCTCCTTCTTCATTTTTTGCAATTTGAAGAATTTCAGTAAGCCACAAGCTCTCAACGTGGCCCATGTGTGAGGACTCCGCAAGGCAACCAAGTCATCAATCTCATGCTCTCGTTCTTTCCACTCGATCACGGTCGTCGAAATCACCTACAAAACGAAAAACAAAGAATTTCATTATTCAATTTTTTGGCAATTTTGACAATTTCTTAAAATAATTTAAAAACATGAAATCTAATGCCCACGTTGTTCAAAAAGGACCATGCCCTCTTCTCATTACTCAATAACCCATGCGCAGAAATAAAACATTTAAAATTAAAACAATTCCCATCAATGGCTGCATGGACACATTTTTGAGTTTTCCATGACTTCTTTGACAAAAATGACCCATTTACTCAAGTGTTAAGGCGTTGGCATCTTGGCTATCACTTTCTAAAAAAATTTTGCAAAAAGAATGTCTTATTCCCATCGTTTTTAATAGAGGTCGATTTGATCTTTTTTGGGGCAACATAGGGCTTCATTTTTTAAATTAAATACTGCTATGAAAATGAATATCAAACCATGTAATTGAAAGAAGGGGAGATGACGATCTACCTGGTCCAAATGGCAAGAGAAATGGTCAACCGTAGCTCCGGTATCAAGCGAAACAAGATCCACCTCCAAAGTGAGAATCTCCAATGCTACAAATCCTTATGCAAAGTGAAATGGTAAATGAAATTTTTCCTGTATTACTATTTATAAATTTCCATTTTTCATATAAGGTATAGTTATTTATGGGTTTTTCTAGCAATATAATGGCTTCACTAAACCTATGGATTTCAGTTTTGACATCACAGGTTTCCTAGCAGTTATGATCGTTTGTTTACCTTGTCACATCCATGAGCATGGTCTTAGTTCGTTTTCAAGCTCGAAAATATGAGAACGCACCGGGTATACTTTTATCTCTTTTTTCAGACCTACATGGACACATGAAAAAGGAACCCCCTGGAGTCATCTTTAAACTCTTTTTAGACTCTCTAAATATGAAAAGATCGTCGAGTGACCTTGCTTCCTTTCACACTCGTTAAAAGGTTTGAAAGGGTGTCTTTCGAGTGATAGTTTATCTCTTTTTCGGTCTCGTCGGACTATTGTACGAAAAAGGAACTGAGAGAGTTCTCTTTTAAGTGTTTTTCTAGACTCTATAATCATGAAAAACCTTCGAGTTTTATGTCTTTGGACTCACTAAAACACACATCGACAAGCCCATATGGGAACGAACCCTTACTTCTTCCAGTTCGTTAAACAAGGAAGAGGAACTTACCGAAGGTGAATTATATCGAGCATGTGTTATCCTCCTCGAGCTCATTAAATCAAATAGAGGTACTCGTCTATCTAGATGGGGGAAAATTTGAAAGAAGCAAGCCACGCAGTATCTTGAGAACATTACTAAGTAATTCTTAGAGTTGCCCTTGAACATGACACTTTGTCATTTGCACGCATTATAATCCGTTGAACCTCTGCACTGAGCCAATCCTTTAAGTTTCTTTCACTCCTTTGGGTCACCTAACGTAAGTCACAACATCCACTGCATCGTCAAGTTTTGGTCCATGTCACATTTCTATTGTTGTGCCTCAGTGTTCAAGGGAAGTATCCGCCTCTAGAGTCAGCCATCATAAATATCTTGTCTCAAAACCCATGTCAGTCCATGTTCATTTGATCTACCAATTACATCTCTATGTATGTTTCATGTCGTTGATGGGGAATACATCAAGGCCCTCCTTCGACGAGCCTATTCCTGTCGACCTCAACACATTATCCAGGACTTAGGCTTAGAAACCAGTTAGTACTTTGGGACTTGCATGCCTCAATGGCAGGCCTCCTCACATTCGACAGTAGGTTTACATCATTGACCTCTGATTGGATGATTCCATGGATGTTCGACTCCAGCTCGTCCATTCACATTCGTTGGAATGTACTAGGGTACCTTGGGAATCATTGACATTAATGGTGATCTCCCTCGCACTTGTTAACGGTTTACACCACTGACCGGTAATCAAGTGGTTTCTTCCATGTTCAACATCAGGACATCCATTCACATGGTTATATTCATACCACATCGGGATCAGTAAGAAGACCCTGGGTTGAGTGATCACTTTGATATGTACTTTGCCCAGGTTGTGAAGGAATTTCCCTTGGACAAATGACACATACATTGTTACATAGATCCACTTTGTATTGGTCATGGCTATGTCTTGTCATCTCATAGATCCACTATGTATTATTCGTGGCTACGATCAGTCTAGGTCATCAGAGTATAGATCCACATTGTCTCCTCAGTGGCTATACCTTTTTATCAATACAATTATGGATTTGTAGTGTATTTTATGGTGGCCATATCTTGCAAGTCTTGATCACCCAAGCATAGGTATGTCTGCCTTGGGTTTTGAAACATGTCATGATATTTGTTGGATGTTTGTGTGCAGCTTCTATCAGGTTCTCCAAGTCTATACCCTTTCTTGAAAGTCTACAAAGCATTTCAATTATCAGTTCTCATCTTCTAACTTCATGCTTTGGGGGGCAATCTGTTACACGTCAACATTGATCGCTTTGATAAGTGTCGCAAGTGTCGCATGTCCCTCACAACTGTCGTAAGTGTCACATGTTATTCACAAGTGTCACAAATGTCAAGCAAAGCATACTGCCATGATGATGACACCAAGGAGACACTTAGAATATCTCAAACACTTGATTTGGAGGGAGGAGAATGGCTAACTGAAGTCAAGTATCTCTTGCCACCTTAAAGGAGCTCTTAAACTAGAGTTTTAGAAGAGAGTTCTCCCCTACATCACCCTTAGGAGTGTTGGTGCTCCCCTATAAGGTGTTAGGGAGCGTTATAACACTAAATCACCCCTCTGAAGGAGCGCTACAAACCTTTGAAGCATCAGCGCTCCCCTTGAGCCTACCAGGGAGCGCTATAACACCCTGATGTTCCTTTTGAGGGAGCACTGTCTAATCTGGGTAGCAGTTGACCTATTGAGAAGAATAAGGGGATGATATTTCAATTTTGGAAGGCAGTTGCATTCGAATTCCTGGTTCAATCATGATATCAGGATAATATCCCTGATCTAAGGAGGGAATTCCTCAACCTACCCTAAAGATACCTCAAGAGGTTAAGCCTCTCTAAAACTATATAAACAGGCTCTATTATGGTGGAAAGGGGGAAGAATTGCAAGAATGAAACCTATGATCTCATAGGAAACACACAGTGAACTGAAGAGGGTAATCAGTGAAGCTGCTATCATCCAGGTCGTGGATCTTTTGAGCAAGGGTTAGACAAAGTGGACTTGACGAAGTTGTCGCATGTGCATCCACAGTTGTAAGTTACTTATGTCATTGTTCTCATTAATATGACACGCTTGGCCTATTTGTTTCTAGTTCATGTCTGATTTCACATGAACTTATCTCTGATAGATAGATATGTTTTCAAGCTAATATCAATAGAGTAGGAAGTGGTTGTACTATTATTTGTCTATAGAGCCCATCGAGGAGCGAAATATTGGAGCTCAACTCGGAGCATGCAGGGACAAACGTCGAAAAAAAGGTACTTCTATTCTCCTTCCTCCTCATGCATTAGTTTGTATAGATTTGAAAGGAAGTCAGTGTCCATGTTAAGCATCTTTTGTCTTAAGAGTTAAGAGTCTAGCTCTCAAGAGGAGATCTACCTATCCGCAGGGAGATTTTCCTTCAACAAGGAGTGCTCGAAGGAAGGTTATAGGAGAAAGAACAATAGAAATACCAAAATAATAAGCTAAGGAGAGGCTTAGTAAGGTATTGGATAACATGAAAATGGAGATAGATTTTTATATAGGTGGTTGCAGCTCACAATGGACAAAGTAAAGTTCACAATTGAGATGAAAACAATGGCTATTGATGTTCGTTGCAGAGGCTAAAAAAGAAGCCGCAACAGAGGGAAGAAACATGCCAAAGAAGATGGCATGAGAAGGAGGATGAATCAAGAGGAGTATGACAAAGTTATGGATGAGCTAAAGAAGAGGCTCAATGTCATACAAATGCTACTGCAGAGGAAGATTGTAGAGAACCAAAGAGAAGGATGGAGAGTGAAGAAGGTCAAGTGACCAATAGTTCTTTTTTTTTAACAAAAGATGAGACAAAGCTTGAAATACCTAAAGAATATGATGAGTGCTTGGGTGAAGAAGGATAAACTCAGAGGATTTGAGTTCATATTGAGGCCATTGACAAAAGAAAATGTTCACTATTGTGAACCAGAGAAAGGAGAAATCCTTGGAGAGGAAAATGAATAAGAGGGAATTATTGAAGTCTCATGAGCTCCTTGGAGAGTTCAAATCAACATGAGGATATACTGACAGAAGGATCAATTGAGGTTGAACAACCAAATATTTTTAAAACTGATATTTTGTGTGTGTTTGCAATATTAGCAGGTGATGAATCACTTGAAGTTGTCATGGAAAATAAGGAAGAAAAGGAAATGTATCAAAACATTAAAAAAAGACAGGATGAAAATTTTATTTTGATGGAGGATGAGGCCATAGTGTCTCATAAAGAAAACCAAAAGAGAGTACATACACATTTTACCAATGGAATTGCTAAAACATAGTTAGGAAAACTTGTTGTTGCAGAAAGAAAGGAAGAATTGGCTCATGAGGATAGCCAAAAAGAAGTTGAAGAGGAGAATTCAGATGAAATTCTTACCAAATGGAATGAATAAATTGAGTTGGTGGAAATATTATTGAGGAAATATGAGTAAAAAAGAAAAGAAAATATAGCTAGAAAGAAAATGTTTTCACAAGTACCTAGTAGTGAAGAAGAGGTGATTTTAACATCTAAGGAGGCAAAGGTAAATTTTAATTTTCAATTTAAAGTGGAAAATGCAGGTAGAGAATGTGATGAACATGAAATGGTGATTAGAGAAATAGGACCTAAACTATTTCTTGAAGAAGATAGACCTCAAATTCAACACTCAGAGTTGATATAATTTGAGGATGAGATGAAGTTTCTGGAGAAATGGTTGGCTAAGGATGTAAGAAATGAATATTGCAGAGGAATTGCAAACCTGACTCAAACTTATTTTAAGAAGCAGAGCAAGGTGTCAATCAATAGGGGCATAAATTAAAATGGGAGTAAGAATTCCCTATATATAACTGAAGGAAAGATGCACCAGGAAAGTTGTAGTCATCAACAATGCAACATGACAACAAGGATACATTGCAACAGAGCAAGAAGACAATTGAAGTATTATGTTTGGGATCTAGGAATACTTTAGCAAAAGGAACTCATGATCATGTAAGATTAGAAATCGAGTCTAACGAGGGTCATTAGATATCATTATAAAGTATGGAATAACGTCGATCGTTTGTCTAATACATGATAAAGTCCTAGCCATCATATCGAGGAGAGTTTGGTTCATGAGCATAATGCATCAATCAAACAAGAATCGTTAGATCTAAATTTGGGAGAAGATCATTGACTTCGCAAGTGGAAGTGCACGGAATTTTAAAGACAAGGTTGATTTGCGAGAAGACAAGATCATGCCACACGTTAGCTCAAGATCTTGTCGCATTACGTCGAATGGTTATAACGCCACCTTGTTGGATTGTGAAATGGATGAGATTTTTCCATCTCAATGACTGATTAAGACTGAGTCGTCAATCGTCTAAGATTGAAAGTGGTCTGAGATTCATTAAAGATTGTGGAATGGTCAGATCTGACCGTCCATCGACACTATATATCTACGATCAAGGGTGAGCATGCATAGGAGAAGTGCTCGAGAATTAAGAGAAGGGTATCTATCCACTTAAGTGATTTCCAGTTTACTTTTGGAGACACGTGGAAAGAAGTTTATGTACATGAATACCTCAAAAGCGAGTTCCAATACCACTCTTGGACCATCCGCGCAGTGTAAGAAATACCACAAGTGGAAATTGATGAGTGAGCACCTTTTGGAGAAGCGCTTGGTCACAACCGTCGGTTGTATGGAAAACAATAAGCACCTGAGGTTAGTGCTTGTTTAGGAAATAGTGCATGTGTAGAAGACCATTCTAAGGAGTGTAGAGGGTGAGTATAAATAGCATGTTCTCCATTGGGTATTTTTGGAGATGGTATTAAGTGGAAAAAAGTGAATGGATGAATTGATCCATGAGTGTGATCAATTCATGAAATAGAATAAAGGTTATGATGAAGAATATTTTTCAAAGATAGATTGCAGAAATGAATGGTGAAGGGCTAACAGATGGAAACACACACATACACACATAGTGAAAATCCTTGGACATTCCTTTTGAGGACTTATAGAGAAACCTAAAATTGGAAATTCTTCCATACTGTGGGTTAGACCTGGGATAGGTCATCAAAAGAAATGATTCGGGATGTGAGAATTGCAGTGTCTTGCAAACATAAATTGCCAACTTTGCATCCTTCTATGAAAGAAGTTGTGCAAATGTTTCATGATATAGATCCTTGTAAGTGTAATACAGCCATGCAAGTAAAGGACTCAAAGCATGTAAATGTTATAGTTGATATCCCTAGAAGACTAAATAAATTTTGAACTTTGTAGAAAA
>JZKD02S1704452.1:4385-36854 GCA_000966675.3 Picea glauca
ATTTGTAAATGAATTATATTATCATAATGTGCAATTTTTTCTCGAAAAAAAAAATAAAATCAATATATTATAATCTTTTTTTTTGTTAACTGGGGAATTGGAGAGCAGGCAGGTCAACTGCTACCACTATAATCTCAGGCATGTCAACGTGGTCCTTTGTGCGACACACAGGGTAAATCGAGGATTTTGAACCGATGACTTCACATAACGGAGTGCCTTAATAACACAATCCATCACCGACTATTCTACATCGAGGGAGCAATATTTTATAATCTTTATAATAATAATAACAATAATTTAATTTTAAGGTTACGGTCAAGACAAACACCAAATTGGTGTATGAGACCCCCTTGTTTGTGGGATAAGGGATCCCCTTCGCTTATATATTTGATTGCTAAAGTCTACAAAGGTATACATACCCTACCCCTCTATGGATTTAAACTTGTGACCTCTTAGGAGGAAACACATGTTCTTAACCATTAGGTTCACTCATGTTGTATATAAATAGAACAAAAATAAAGAAATAATGAATGTGAGTGTATAGCTTTCCACATTCACTCATAATACTATGCAGTTTTTTTGAAAAAACTTGTGTAAAATGTTTTGAAACGTCAACTTCTTACAGGATTTTTTCCCAAAAACCTACATAACATAAAAAAATAATATTTCTTATCAACATACAAATTAATTGATTTCTATGTAAATATACTTATTACTCAACGTTCTCCTTTTCTCTATTCAAAAATACCAAAAAAAAAAATTATTATTTACAACATAAATATCTTATTATACCCAAATATATTGAAATTATTTTATAGCATAAATATCTCTTTATACTTAAATATCTTTATGAAAACCCATACTATGAATTTGGTCTTGAAAAGGTAACCCATATAATAAAATCTAAAAAGTTGATCTTCTTTTAACTCTCAATGAGCCCAACTGCAATGGCATCTAGAAAAGCACATTGAAATTATGTTATAAAATAAAAATTAAATTTTAATTACACTATAGCATGGTTTATAAAATACATGGAAAACAAAGTACATCATGTGATTATGAGAGATCCCTCTTTTCCAACTTGTCATAATTCTCAAATTTTGTAGGATGGCATGTGTGGGTAATGATCGTTATGGTCCTTTCAATCTATTTAGCTTGTTATCATTAAGTTAAACTTTTATAAAGCACCCATTAAATAATCAAGCTTTATAACTTAAATAATCAAACTTTACAACTTAAATGATAAAGGGAGCATGATAATTTGAATTATGAGCATATTATTTGAGTTTCTTAACATTCAGTTAATTAGCATCGTTTTTGTCTATAAAGTAATGATAGGGACATGATATAGTTAAATTGCATTATTGGTGAAAAGGCCATTGATCATTCTAATCAAAATGATGAGTTATAAGGAGATAGTGATTTTTCTTTTTCAAAACAATGATTAATTACATTAAATTTATTTTAACAATAACGAAATCATTTCCCAAATATAATTTATAAGGTATTCGATTTAATCAATAAGGTATTCGATTTAATCACTTTCAGTATGTTTAATGTGTTTGAAATGATTAACATTTGAAAAAAAAGCACCTACATAATTATAATTTTTTTTAAATGTAAGTTTGTTAAGATTATTTAATGTTTGGATGTAAATGATATAAAATATTTTCATAATTATAATTTTTTTTTAAATGTAAGTTTGTTAAGATTATTTAATGTTTGGATGTAAATGATATAAAATATTTACATAATTATAATAGATATTAGTGTATTTAGGACATTATTATTAAATGATTTTCAAAAAATATGAAGAATGTGCATTATAAAAGATGTGGCCAAATCATATAATGAGAAATTAAAAAAGAAGAGTAGGTTTGGATATCATATCTCTTATTCATTCAATTCCAAAATTCCATATATGTAAAAACAAAATTTTGTCTACATTGTGTGTAGATTTATAGGTATAATGTCGTATAGAAAACATCTGGTATAGAACCATAGGTATAATGTTGTATAAATTAGTTGATTTCAAATACAAAATAACAAAGCATTTAAAAGATATTGTAAATAAAAGTTTAACTAATCCTTGAAAGGGCATTCACCTATAGGTTTACATTTATAGTTGGGTCTTTATAGTCCTTAATGGTGACAATAGAGGTGACTGAATGAACGTGCAAGTTCCAACCACTTGCATTAGGTCAGTAGCATCATGATCCACATAAGTTCCAATTTGGCTAGAGGATGTAGAGTCCATAAAAGCATCCATCGAACTCATAGGAGGGGAAGCCATGAATGCAGGGGGAAGATTTAGGTTTGTTAATCTACACTCCACTTGAGATTGAATAGACACAATGATTGAAGCCATCTTGGCATGTTTCCCTCATAACACTGTCAATAGGGCTCAAGAGTCCTCCTCCAATTCACACATACTGAGAATGTCTACCAATGTGTATGGTACATTGGTCTCGAAGTATTTTGTGCTCCCTCAATTGCTACTCGAAGCCCTCTTTCAATCTGGTCCATTGTAGAGTCAAATATGTCACATTGCCATTGATTTTAGTGACATCTTCCTCACAGATAAAACAACACTAATTATGACCATGATAGTGCACCATGGTAAGATGCATGTGATGGAAATGATACCCATTAAAAAAAAACACAGAGTAGGTTGTGGAACCAAACTCTACCCTTTCAAATGCTCAATGTCCTTTAGAACCCTCATTATTGGAATTTAACCCCAACAATATCAATCTATCCCACACATGAGCCCTCTCTGACATCATACCCTTCATAATTCTGCATATGTGAAGGAATGGAGTAGTGAATGTTGTAGAGTGGTAATGGATGGTTATTCTTCTGCCTTTTAAGTGCATGATGTGACATGATTTGCTTGTCGTAACATTTTGTTTAATTGTTTTCATTGGGGAGGGAGCTCATGGAGGAATAGATAATGGCCCCTCCTTTTTAAATATCTTCCCTTTCTCTATATAGACACCTTGGATGGCTTGGGTATCTACCTCCTTGTCAAAGTTTGGATATACACAAAAAAACATGATAAGGAGTCAAACTCTTTTCCCACCTTGAGTACTCGTTGATAGAATTTGGAGATTTGAGGATTGGATGGAATATTATAAGAGGAAAACACCCTTATAATGACCGTGGAGTAGCCAATCACCATGGCACTATCGACTCCTTTGTTTGCTAAGATGGATAGGTCTTTGTAAACCATTACAGTCTTTACCTCATTGTTTGTGCACCATGCTTCCAAGAAAATTCAAGTACTTTATTTCCTTCTAAATCATAGATAACCCCTTGCACTTGTCACACCACAAATATTATCAATTATTATAATTTTATTTTATGAGTATTTATTTCTTTTATTTAATAGTCCATTTTTTCATGTAGTAGGGTATCTATAATCTTGGCTTTATGGTATTAACTTGTTTTGGTTTAAAACAAATTTGTCAAAATTTTAAATAATTTTTTTTTCTAAATATTATTAAACGATGTTTTTTTTAAAAACAAAATTGTCATTCCTAAATATTACAAAATATTATTAAACAATGTTTTTTGAAAAAATAAAATTGTTTGTTTCGATGTTTAAAATTGATTCAGCTATTTTTATTGATAAATGAACACATTTGATGAAGATTTCACTTTATTTGTAAAATAAATAAAAATATATAAAAAATAAAAAATGATGATGATGTGCAGGGCTATAAACTGGATCATATGAATTATTTGCGAGCAATGCAAGGTGTGGAAGTAGCTTTCCACATTGGAAGATTGGTGTGTTAATTTGACATATGCAAGACAATAGCTATAGTCCATGCAGGGAGAAGGGTGAAATTGGTGTGCTTTCACTAGTGAAAGCATCGACTTTGAGGAGGAGGCCAGCTCGGGGAGTGGCGAGTGGTTTGGTAGGATGGTTTGGTGGGGTTGCACTTTTTTTGGGACTAAACAATGGGGTTGGAGGCGTTATTAGGACTAAAGACAACCGTACATATAAATGGACCATAAATTGCGGACCTGGCACTAATACGAGAGCGGAGTTGTTGGGAGCATGGGAACTTCTTACACTTGCTTCTCGTCTTTCTATTACAGAGCTAATTGTACAGGGGGATTCAAAGATCATCATTGAATGGATGCGGGGAAAAAGACGCCTACATGTGATCACTTTGGAGTGATGGAAGGATAAAATGAAAGAACTTATCAAGCTTTTCCAACATATCACTTTATTAAATGTGTACAGAGAAGATAATTCAGAAGCGGACGACCTCTCAAAACAGGCACTCCACAAGGCTCTCGGGAAAATTGTCTATTATCAATGCGAAGAGGACCATGAGGGTCCTAATTTGTCTTTAGACCTTTTCTAGAAGTATTGATGTTTGATCAATATTTTTTCTGGGAGCTTAATGTGCAGATCATCTATGAGACTATGGTTTTTTTTAGGGGCAGTGTTTTGATAGTTCCTATTCTGGGTATATATTTTGTGGAGGCTTTCATTAGCCATGCATTGAGCTTCCAACACAGGCTGTGGTTTTTTGTTGACTGGTTGTCAGGGGTGGGGTGCACTATGGGCATATATGGGGCTCCTTTTGGATGTATCTGGGCTTTATTTGATGATGGTTATCTATAAAAGAACAGTTTATATTATAATATAATATAAAGCGAAATTTTCTGTGGAAAAAAGGGAAAAGGGTGAAATCATCCTCAAACAGCTAAAAATAAATGTATGGAAAACCAAACTGACTTAGCAGGGAATAATGGTTATCCTATTGTTTTTTGTTTTGTTTTTTGGTAGATTTGGTTCATAATTCAATTTAAATTTGGTTAGAGAACATAAATGTGTGTAAATTTACAATTTTAATAATTGTAAATTTAATTTTAAATTAATTTTCAGCTTTCATATTTATTTAGATATTTTGGTAGATTTGGTTCATAATTCAATTTAAATTTGTTAGAAAATATAAATGTGTGTAAATTTACAATATTAATAATTGTAAATTTAATTTTAAATTGAGTTTCAGATTTTATATTTATTTAGATATTTGAAATCACCATTTAAACAATATAAACTGTACTTTTCACAATTCTTCATTGACCAAGTTTTGATGGATATAAAACAATTTAAATATTTTTATTAAACATCAAAGAACTCAATAATTGCTAAAAGCAATAAGTTTCTAATATTTGATCTCATCAATGATTAATTTGAAGGGTTACTCTTAATTCTAAGTTGATTGGTTTTACTTTCTCAAAGGCCAAAGCAACTCTCTGACCCTAGAATGAATTTCCCGTCAGATTGGTAGGTGGGGAGGCTCCTCAAGAGTTAATGAGGGGATGGGGGTGAACCGCCCATCCGTAATAGCTCCCAGACTTGACTGTAGACGGGGAAATTCACGCCACACACAATCTTGCAGAGAAAATGCAAGAGAGGAAGTGTGGTAAGAAAGGAAGAAAGGAGGAGCAAACGCATGCGACAGGGATCGCGGGAAAGAACTGGAGAAACTATGGAAACACAGGGATTTCTGAACAGAGGAGAAGGAGAGTAATCTTCGTCCTTGACTTCCGTTGAGCTGGAAGTAGAAAATTGAACCTCAAGCATCATGGTCTAGCTCGGGGGTGGCTAGTGGTAAATCCGTTTGGAGTCACTGAGCCTACGGTTGGGTTGAAACGAGCACCCCTCTCAGCAATCGCGTCACACCTGATGTTTTCTGATAAGTGTTTATATCTTGTATCTTGAATTGAATATCCTGGAACACATGCTCATGTTTGTACACTCATAAATGTTTTATGTATAGAAGTGTTTGCCTGGTGTTTTGATCGGAAATAATGGGTGCATGCTTATACTTATATGACCATAGTCAGTTTATATATAGAATGAACAAGTTCAGATTACGAGTCTGTTCCCTTGAGATTTGTCCCATTTACTTGACTCACGCTATGCCCTGGTTTGATTTCTCTGAAGGCACCTCCTACCAGGAAGTTCCCTCACATTCCAGAGCCGGAGTGAGTTCCTTGAAAAGATTATCGTTTTAGTAAACCCATGAGTTTACTTCACCCCTGTCACAGAGTTCATAGATTGGTGATTTAGGAAGGCTTTTTAGTTTGGTCACCAAGCCTAGGGATAATTACCCAAGAACCCACTGAAGGATCATGTGATCTGAGTCTAGAAACCTTGTACAAGAGAGAGTGGTTCTCTCAGGTTTTCAGTGTTTCGACACCCGGGAAACCCAAGGGTAAGTTGCCTCGTATTCGCCAGTCGCAAAATCTCGATATGCGAAACCCTGAATCGATTTAGCGTGAATAGGTTTCAGTGTTTCGGCACCTGGGAAACCCAAGGGCAAGTTCCCTCGTATTCGCCAGTCGTGAAATCCCGATATGTGAAACCCCGCATCGGTTTAGCGTGAATAGGTTTCGACGTTTCGGCACCTAGGAAACCCAAGGGAAAGTTCCCTCGTATTCGTCAGTCGTGAAATCCCGATATGCGAAACCCCAAATCGGTTTAGCGTGAATAGGTTTCGGCACGCTGGAAACCCAAGGGCAAGTTCCCTCATATTCGCCAGTCGCGAAATCCCGATATGAGAAACCCCGAATCGGTTTAGCGTGAATAGGTTTTGGCGTTTCGACACCCGGGAAACCCAAGGGCAAGTTCCCTCGCATTCACCAGTCGCAAAATCCTGATATGCGAAACCCATAACCAGTTTAGCGTGAATAGGTTTCGGCGTTTCGGTGCCCGGGAAACCCAAGGGCAAGTTCCCTCGTATTCACCAGTCGCGAAATCTCGATATGCGAAACCCCAAATCGGTTTAGCGTGAATATGTTTCGGTGTTTCAGCACCCGGGAAACCCAAGGGCAAGACCCCTCGTCTTCGCCAGTCATGAAATCCCAATACGCGAAACCTTGATGTGCTCTGTGAATAAGCCCTATGTAACCGGACAGGGTCTTGTGGTAGAGAGGAGGAGTCTCGAAAGAATTTGGACCGCCCATTTGTACGGATGCATGGCGAAGATCTAAGGCCACCAAGGTTTTGGACATCAGAGGAATAGGAGTGAAGACCTTGCCAGAAATCCTGAAAGGTAGAATGCCAGGATTTAATCTGGGCTGTTGATCAAGTCGACAATCTGGACCATAGATCTGGATGATACCGGGATTTCGGGTTTCGGGGATTCGAAAGGGAAAGGAGGAACGCTTACATCGCGATTTACTGAATCGCAAAACCCCGAAAGCATTTAGAGGAACAACACCAGGTCATAGAACCGGTCGTATGAAAAGTGACCCAAGGGAGGAGCTAAGGATCTGTTAGACCCTTTTGGGTTTTGGCATTTAGAAAGACAGAGAACAGGGGAACGCTTGCATCGCGATTCCCTGAATTGAAAAAGTCAGAAGCGCCTTTTTGGTAAGGCTTGTGGTCATAGCCAAAGATCACATGGGGGAGGATAAGGAAAGGGAGGGTCTGTGCTAGGCCCCAAAGAAATTCGGGGATTCTGTTCCTCGAAGAAAAGACGAAAAGAAAAAGAAAATCTTAGTTGTCGTAGTGGGTGTGTGACAAATTGGTATCAGAGCATGGTTACAACACTTGGCCTGCTTGGGCTCATGGACGAGTTACGCAGAAACTCCTTTTGGAGTACTCTTAAAAGGAGTAACCCTCTACCTTAACCCCCCTTATCAAAAGCCGAAGTTAATAATGAAAATTCCTATTGTGTGTATGCATTTGAAAAATATGAATTATGCACTGATTGTGAATGAATATAATGTTGACTAACAACAAGTGTTTTTCTTGCACAACAAGCGGACGATCAACCACGGGAAACTGCAGACACATAGAATGGTGACGCACCACGAAGTGGGAGATGGATCACATAATAGAGATGAAGCGTCTAATGAAAGGAGAGCATTAGAGACCCCTCCAGATCTAGTTGAGACTGTGAGAAGCCTCATGGTCAAACTAAAGAGCTGCAAGGCTGACAACGAGAGGTTGATAAAAGAGTAAGAGAAGCAAACAAAAATTAATGCAGTCTTGTTGCAGAGCTTATTCGACATACAAAGACAATTGCAGCATGGACCTGACACCAGTCATGCGGACCAACGATAGACAAAGAGAAGTCAAATCCCACCTGGGATATAGAAACGTGGTCCTTTAAGTGGCCACACTGGGAGGAGCACCTCGAGAAAGGTTCACCCCAGAGATAAGGGACAAGCATTAGACAATTCCTCTAGAAAGGAAACTAGTGACTCGGAGGGATATTCTAGTAGCAGAACTAGTTCTTATTCCCAAAGAAAACGGAAGAAGTGAAATCATTCCAAAAATCATAATCTCGAAGAATTCAAGAAGGCCAAACCACCCTCTTTCGACGGTGAAATAAAGAAGGGAGAGGAAGTGGAGGCCTAGCTGCTTGGACTAAAGAAGTATTTCAGAGTCCATGACTTCTCGGAAAATTTGAAGGCTCAAGTAGCCACTTTCAACCTGAAGGGGAAGGCTTCCATTTGGTGGGAAGACCTGAAGAACATAAAAGGGATTCACGAAGAAGAACTATCTTGGGAACGGTTTGAGAAATACTTCATGAAGAAGTATCTATCGGAAAAGTATTTCGACGAAAAGACTAAAGGATTCTATGAACTCAAGCTGGGGCAACGCACCATAGAGGAATATGTCAGCAGATTCCTCGAATTGCTGAGGTATGTACCCTATATAAAAGTAGAAAAGGAAAAGGTGCAATGATTCATCAGTGGACTACCTAAGGACTATCATAAAAGGATTGAGTTTGACAAGCCAAAGACCCTAGAAGATATTATCCGAAAGGAAAGATATTGTTATGAATAGCTTGGGCATCGGACAGAACCTCGTGAAGGCTGGAAGAAGAAGAATAGTTCGGGATTCCAAAAAAAGTGGTTTAAATCCCCAAGATTTAAAAACTATAAAAAGGACTCAAGGATGAGCTTCCCAACCCGAAGTGTACACCAGCAGAATTTCCCCTCCCAGAGCGGAAATAAAACTTTTGGATCTACCCCAGGAAAGATTGATAACTCGAAGAAAGAACCCTTAAAATGTTGGGGTTGTGGAGAAGAACATCTACTGAGGGATTTCCCGCACCGACAACATAACAAACGGAGAATTTACAACGTTCAAGAAGCTACCACCGTCAATGACGTGGCCAGGAGTATGCGACAAATTTATGCATCTGTGGATAATAAACAAGCTGACCACCAAGCTTCAGTGGTGGAGATGGAAGGTATGATCACCAACCATCTAGTGTCTATTCTAATTGACCCTGGTTCAAATTTGATTTATATAGGCCCTAAGGCTATTGATAAGTGTAAATTACAGCCACATAAACATGCCAAGCCATGGTTGGTATAGTTAGCCACTGGCACCAAAAGAAAGGTAGTGGAGGCCATACCAACTTGCCAATTCACTATAGGTGAATTCGCCACCCAAGCAACCCTTAACATATTACCCCTAGGATCGTATGACCTGTTGATTGGTATGGACTGGCTAGCCACATATAAAGCTAGATTGGACTATTGCCATAAAACCTTAGAATGTGTAAGTGAACAAGGAAGAAGGATAACCCTTCAAGGGATCCAAAAACCTGTCTTGGTGAGACGAATATCAGCCCTTCAAATGAGAAATTATTGCAGAAAGGGATGTCCACTATATGCGATACAAGTGTTGGAATCAGTTGAAGATGACAAACCGAGCCTCGAAGACCACCCCACACTAAGAGAATATAGAGATGTATTTTTGGAAGAGGTACCGAGTTTACCTCCGAGAAGGGACATTGACTTCTCGATAGAACTTGCACTGGGAGCGGTGCTAGTGTCTAGGACACCCTACAGGATGAGCACACCCGAGCTAGTTGAGCTTAAATTACAACTAAAAGAAATGATGGAAAGAGGCTATATCAGGCCCAACGTGTCTCCATGGGGAGCACCAGTCCTGTTTATGAGAAAGAAAGACAGTACCCTCTGACTGTGCATAGATTATAGACAACTCAATAAGGTAACCATAAAGAAAAAGTACCCCTTACCCAGGATTGATGACCTGTTAGATCAATTGGGAGGTGCTTCCATCTTCTCAAAGATTGACTTGAAATCCAGATGCCATCAAGTCTGAATCAAGGGTGAAGACATCCACAAAACTTCCTTCAGGACGAGATATGTTCACTATGAGTTTGTGGTAGTACCATTTGGATTTACCAATGCCCCTGCCACTTTTATGTGCTTGATGAACAATGTGCTCAGCAAATTTCTAGACAAATTTGTACTGGTTTTTATTGACGATATATTATTTTACTCCAAGAATAGAGAGGAACATGAGGAACATCTTAGACTTGTGCTTGAAGTGCTAAGAGAACATCAGCTCTATGCCAAATTTAGCAAGTGCGACTTTTTCCAAAAGAAAATACATTACTTGGGCCATGTCATATCTGAAGAGGGAGTAGCAGTAGATCCTGACAAGATCATGTCTATCATGGAATGGCCTACCCTAAAAGACATTTCGGATATCAGATCCTTTATGGGCTTAGCAGGATACTATAGGAGATTTATAAAAGGATTCTCCAAGATTGGCTTTCCAATCACTGCCCTCCAGAAGAAGGGAGCTAAATTCACATGGACACAAGAATGTGAAGAAAGATTTCAATCCCTGAAACACCTTCTGACCCATGCACCCGTGATGAAGATCGTTGATCTCAAAAAAGACTTCCTCGTGTGCAAAAATTCCTATAAGGAAGGGCTCGAAGGAGTCCTTATGCAAGGAGGAAGTGTAGTCTGCTATGAATCCCAAAAATTGAATGAGCACGAATTCAATTATGTGACCCATAATCTAGAGCTAGCTGCCATAGTGCATGCCTTAAAAATGTGGAGACATTACCTCCTGGGAAGGAAATTTGTACTTATGACAAACCATTGTGGATTGCGATATCTGTTTGACCAACCAAAGCTCAATGTGAGACAACCTAGGTGGATGGCCCTCCTTAGTGAGTTTGATTTTGAAATCAAACATGTTAAAGGAAAGGAAAATAAGGTGGTCGATGCCCTTAGCAGAAGTATGAAAAAAAATCACCTGGCAGCAGTGAGCACCTATGAGACGAATGCCAAAGAAAGAGTTAGGAATGCACAAGAAACAAACACATTCTTCCAGACCGTGACCTCGTACCTGGAGCAAGAACCCACAGGAATAAAGTATGAAGGCTACCATATGATAGATGGAGGTCTGCTAACTTACAGAAACAGATTGTATATTCCAGATTGTGACGACTTGAAGAGGTTCATAATGGATGAACTACATAAAAGACCATATACTGGTCACCCGGGGTATCAAAAGATGATCACGACCACTAGGAAACAATTCTATTGGCCTGGGTTAAAGAAAGACATAACTAACTGTTTAGCTAAGTACCTAGAATGCCAACAGGTTAAAGCAGAACACCGACACCCAACAGGATTATTACAACCTCTACCAATCCTGGAATGGAAGTGGGAAACCATTTCCATGGACTTCATCACCGGATTGCCAACATCGACCAAATAGAATGACGCCATCATGGTAATGGTGGATAAATTGAGAAATGCTGCCCATTTTGTCCCCGTCAAATCGAATTGCAAGGCAATAGATATCACCAGCATATTCATGAAGGAGATATTCATACTACATGGTATGCCTAAAGAGATTGTGTCTGACAGAGACATGAAATTTACCTCCAACTTTTGGAAATCTTTGATGGTTGGCCTAGAGACCAAATTACTATTTAGCACAACCTATCATCCTCAAACCAATGGACAGACGGAAAGAGTGAACCAAATATTGGAAGACATGCTAAGAATGCATGTAATGCATCAACCTAAAAAGTGGGAAGATTACCTGCCACTGGTGGAATTTGCCTACAATAATGGATACCAAGAATCCCTGAAGATGAGTCCTTTCAAAGTTCTCTATGGTAGATCGTGCAACACTCTAGTCAGTTGGAGTAATCTCATAAACATAATTACTATTGGATCCGACATGTTGAAAGAAATGGAACAACAAGTGATTCAGATAAAACAGAATCTGAAGGTCGCTCAGAACAGACAGAAAAGTTACGCCAACCGAAAGAGAACTCCAAGAGAATTCAAGACGGGAGACCACGTATGTCTCAGAGTTAATCCCAAGAAGAGTTCCCTGAGGATGGGAGCTTGTGCCAAGTTGGCACCTCGGTATTGTGGACCGTTTGAAGTTCTATATAGAGTGGGACCTGTAGCCTATAGGCTAGCACTTCCTCCCACAGTAAAAGCACATAATGTTTTCCAAGTTTCATTATTGAAGAACTATGTACATGATTCTAATCATATAATTGACTGGTCTGTGATCCAGGTGGAACTGGAGGGAGAATTCCTACCAAAACCTCAATGCATACTGGAGAGAAAGGAAACGCTACTCAGGAACCAAACCATTTCACAGGTCAAGGTGCAGTGGAAACATTTTGGCCCAGATGAGGCTACCTGGGAAATGGAAGATGCCATGAAACATGCATATCCAATTTTGTTTACTTCTGTACATACACGTCATATTGATATATAGAACATCGAGGATGATGTTCCTTTAAGGGGGAGGGAATTGTAACACCCTGTTTCCCCCAGTCTATAAAAATAACTATATTGGCCAAGAACTATGGAAAACTCAAAGACGTGAATGTTTGATTTGACGGACCTTTTTATAAAAGGTCGATGAATGTAAATTATGTTATAAATATGTGTTGCATGGCTGCTGGGAGGGGGATGTGCTAAATGATACCACGATGGCTAATGAGAGGTGGTGGAAGGGACCTGGAATGGTTGCGTTAACTTCCACCGAGCCAGTATCGTATTGGTTTTACTTGCTCAAAGACCAAAGCAACTCTCTGACCCCAGAATGGATTTCTCGTCAGATTGGTAGGTGGGGAGGCTCCTCAAGAGTTAATGAGGGGATGGGGGTGAACCACCCATCTGTAACATCTCCTAGACCTGACCGCGGATGGGGAAATTCGTGCCACACTCAATCTTGCATAGAAAAGGAAAGAGAGGAAGTATGGTAAGAAAGGAAAAAAGGAGGAGAGAACGCATGCGATAGGGATTGCGGGAAAGAACTGGAGAAACTCTGAAAACGCAGGGAGTTCTAAACAGAGGAGAAGGAGAGTAATCTTCGTCCTTGACTTCCGTTGCATTGGAAGTAGAAAATTGAACCTCAAGCATCGTGGTCTAGCTCGGGGGTGGCTAGTGGTAAATCCGTTTGGAGTCACTGAGCCTATGGTTGGGTGGAATCGAGAACCCCTCTCAACAGTCGCGTCACACCTGGTATTTTCTGATAAGTGTTTATATCTTTTATCTTGAATTGAATATCCTGGAATGCATGCTCATGTTTGTACACTCATAAATGGTTTCTGTGTAGAAGTGTTTGCCTGGTGTTTTGATCGGAAATAATGGATGCATGCTTATACTTATATGACCATAGTCAGTTTATATATAGAATGAACAAGTTCATATTACGAGTCTGTTCCCTTGATATTTGTCCCATTTACTTGACTCACGCTATGCCCTGGTTTGATTTCCCCAAAGGCACCTCCTACCGGGAAGTTCCTTCGCATTCCAGAGCCGGAGTGAGTTCCTTGAAAAGACTACCGTTTTAGTAAATCCACGAGTTTACTTCACCCCTGTCACAGAGTTCATAGCTCGGTGATTTAGGAAGGATTTTCAGTTTGGTCACCAAGCCTAGGGATAATTACCCAAGAACCCACTGAAGGATCATGTGATCTGAGTCTAAAAACCTTGTACAAGAGAGAGTGGTTCTCTCAGGTTTTTGGTGTTTCGGTGTTTCGGCACCTGGGAAACCCAAGGGTAAGTTCCCTCGTAATTGCCAATCGCGAAATCCCGATATGCAAAACCCCGAATCGGTTTAGCGTGAATAGGTTTCGGTGTTTCAACACCCAGGGAACCCAAGGGCAAGTTCCCTCGTATTCACCAGTCGTGAAATCTTGATATGCGAAACCTCGAATCGGTTTAGCGTGAATAGGTTTCGGCATTTCGACACCCGGGAAACCCAAGGGCAAGTTCCCTCATATTGCCAGTCATGAAATCCCGATATGCGAAACCCTGAATCAGTTTACCGTGAATAGGTTTCAGTGTTTCGGCACCCGAGAAACCCAAGGGAAAGATCCCTCGTATTCTCCAGTCGCGAAATCCCGATATGCGAAACCCCGAATCGTTTTAGCATGAATAGGTTTCGGCATTTCAACACCCAGGAAACCCAAGGGCAAGTTCCCTCGTATTCTCCAGTCGCGAAATCCCGATATGCGAAACCCCGAATCGTTTTAGCATGAATAGGTTTCAGCATTTCAACACCCAGGAAACCCAAGGGCAAGTTCCCTCGTATTCGCCAGTCGCGAAATCCTGATATGTGAAACCCCAAATCGGTTTAGCATGAATAGGTTTTGGTGATTCGACACCCGGGAAACCCAAGGGCAAGTTCCCTCGTATTTGCCAGTCGCGAAATCCCGATATGCGAAACCCTGAATCGGTTTAGCGTGAATAAGTTTCGGTGTTTCGACAGTCAGGAAAATCAAGGGCAAGACCCCTCGTCTTCGCCAGTCGCAAAATCCCGGTACGCAAAAGCCCGATGCGTTCTATGAATGAGCCCTAGGTCACCGAACAGGGTCTTGTGGTAGGGAGGAGGGGTCCCGAAAGAATCTGGATTGCCCATTTGTAGGGATGCGTGGTGAATATCTAAGGCCACTGGGGTTCTAGACATCAGAGGAATAGGAGTGAAGACCTCGCCAGAAATCTCGAAAGGTAGAATGTCAAGATTTAATCTAGGTCGTTGATCAAGTCGACGATTTGGACCATAGATCCGGACGATATCGGGCTTTCAGGTTCCGAGGATTCGAAAGGGAAAGGAGGAATGCTTGCATCGCGATTTCCCGAATCATGAAACCTCGAAAGCATTTAGAGGAACAACACCAGGTCATAGAACCGATCGTATGAAAAGCAACCCAAGGGAGGAGCTAAGGATCTGTTAGACCCTTTCAGGTTTCAACATTTCGAAAGACAGAGAACAGGGGAATGCTTGCATCACGATTTCCCGAATCGCGAAAGTTGGAAGTGCCTTTTTGGTAAGGCCTGTGGTCATAGCCAACGATCACATGAGGAAGTATAAGTAAAGGGAGGGTCTGCGCTAGGCCCCAAAGAAATTCGGGGATTTTATTCCTCGAAGAAAATACGAAAAGAAAAAGAAAATCTTAGTTTCCGTAGTGGGTGTGTGACATCATGAGTCTCTTCATTTTCCCTATGCTCACTAAAGAAACATTATTATTGATACGATGAGCTATGACAATATATTCAACCCCATCCTTGAAAATATGATATTTATTTTCTTTGCGATAAAATATAGCCTTCCTGTCAAATAGATATGGAATACCCAAGACAATGTCAAAAATATCAAGAGGTACAACATCTAACTCAACCTTGTCAAAGAACTTAGTTGTTATTGCAAATTTGATCTTACATTGTTTTGTTACCTGCAACTTAGCATCTTCACACACCCATCCTAATGGATATGGATTTTTGTGAGGTGTCATATTCAAACCCAACTTCTTAACAATTACTTCAGATATTAGGTTAGCTTGAGATCCATTGTCAAATAAAGTATCTACCTTTGTATGCATGACTATAACTTTGAGATGAAAAATCTCGCTTCTCTTCTTTTGATCAGTATCACTTTCCAATTTAGTGTATTGAAATGAAGAGTTAGAATTAACTGTTGATATACCTTTGTTTTCTATTGCCACAATCTTAGATTCATCCCTGGAATCTGACCCTAGATCTTGATTAGATGATGCATCAATATTTTTCTTCCCTTTATCATTGAACTTCTTCGATCGTAATTCTAGATGCATTTTCCAACACTGTGATTCCTCATGTCCCTTTTTCTTACAGTGGGAACATTTAGGTATTTCCTCATCTTTCTTTACTATATCTTATTTCTTACTCTTCCATTTACCTTTCAGTTTCTTTTCAAACTTGTATGGCTTCTTATCTTCACTTTCATGCTTACCCTTACTAGCCTCCATATGCATAGCTTGTACAAACAACTTATCAATGTTAATAGGGTTAAACATTAAAATTATGACGAAGATATGAGTGCATTCCACCAATATACTTCATAATATTTTCATGGGTATACAATGAAATCCCTAATGGCGATGCATTCTTTTTGAATTCATGTGTATATGCCTGAATATTTTGGCCTTTACATTGTCTTAGATGGTGCCATTCTATCATTTTGTTTGCATAAAAGCCAGTGGATAGAATTGTTTTCTTATAGCCTTAGTAAACTTATCCCAATAAGAGATTACTTTATCCTTTTGAGCAAGATCAAATTGCATCTTACTCTCCTGCCATATTAGGTTGTGGCACTTACTCGAAGAGAAACTAATTTTATCTTTGCATCCTCGTCCATGATCTTTTGAAACTTGCAATATACCTCTATTTGTTTGATCCAATTGTCCAATTGCTCGGCATTCAATTCTCCATCATAGGTCGAAAATTCAAACTTGACATCCAAATTTAATAAAGTAAAATAATGATCATACTTCTTAGAGGACTTATTTTGACAAGAATAATGTTCACTTTCTTTAGAAGAAGATGATGATGAGGATGGTAAGGGGGGTTCTTAAGGTCCACCGCCTTCTCTTTTTACCAAATATTCTCCACTTACGAGCTTTTGAATTCTTTGTTTCAAATTATCTATTATATCTCTCATCGAGTGAAATGTATATGTCATTTCTTTTGGACTCATGGGAGGATATTCTCCTTCCTTTCCTTTGGAATCCATCTTATGCTTATGAAGTCTTATTTCAATCTCAGACTTATAACTTGCAAGTTCTTCTTTACCAATTTTTAGTTTGGATATTGTAAGAATTCACTTGCAAACACTTGTCAAACCTCGCTCTGATACCAACTTTATCCAAAAAATCCTTAGACGTTGATTATTTTGAATACATATAAACATCTACTTGATCTTCAAAATAATAATGATCATTTGACCGTTTACAATTTACATGTGAAATACTTATCTAACCAAATAAATTATAATGATAAATATACTTACGAATAATTGAGCACAAAATGAACAACAATAATGAAATGACATACACAAATTTGATAATGGAGTTCACCCAATTTGGGCTATATCTTCGAGTCTGCTTCCAATAGAGATATCTTTATTGATGCTCAAATGCTTGTGTTTTACAATGACCTTTTTACATGTTTCTCAAATGTAGAAACGTAATGCACCATTGGATTCCTTGTGAAAAATCGTGAGAAATGAGTATAAAGTTCTTAAAGTTACATCAAGGGACCTATCGACATGCTTGACGGTGTAGCCTGAAATTCCTTGTACCCTCGGGCATGCACTTCGAGACATAATCTTTGCAATTATAATGAGTGTACTTTCCTTGGTCCATGCATCATTAAATAGGGCGCGGGCCCCTTTAACCACCATCTAAAACTGTTGGGTAGAATTTAAGTTTTAGTTAGATGGGTTCATAACAAACCCCCTCAACTCGACGTATTAGTTAAGTTTGTTGGATATATGTGATAGGTCGCAGGGTCAAACCCCGTCGACCTTGCCAAGTTTTGTGGTATTCGTTGAAACTTTATGTTATAAATAACATATGGTTAGGGTATAATAGTTGGCACCCCTGTGGATCTAGCATTCAGTTACTCGGATGCCATGTGATCAAATGTTATGGGTCGAGGGATAGCCCTCAACCCTTTTCTTTTGCCAACTATTCATTGTAACAACTTTAAATATAAGTTAAACCATATACAATTAATTAAAACATATAATATTATTTCTCTCCATTTCTATTGGCTATGGAGTTTAAGGTGTTATTGTCAGGCCAACAACGTATTTCTCAAGACTGGGGATGATTGTGTATTTTTTATTATACTTCTGTGACATTTCCTCTTTTCATCGCACCACATTGTTGCCTCTGTGCACCTCTGACACTCAAATAGTCTCCCAAGCTCTCCTTATAGTTGAGGTATCCCTACATACTCTCTCGAGGTATCCTTCCAGTCGAGGTGCCTATTGTGTCAAGGGAATCTTACATGTAGGCATCCCTGACATGCTACATAGGGGAAGAACCCACCTCTCCACCACTCACCACCTGGCCACCTCCTCATCCACTAGTTGCTACAAATTTCATACAATCCACTAGCTCCTTCATGTCTTCCCATACCTAATGTTGGTGCCTCCTGTAACATGGTGCTTCTGCTTCTAAAAACAAACGATGGCGGCATATTTCTCATTCAAGTTGCTTCCATGGGTTATTGAACAAAAATGGAAGAGTGGGGACCAAGTCCTGCAAATATTTCATGCATGCACTAATTTTCTCTCTTCTAGCCTATATGTATGGAAATTGAAACCTTAGAAAAATACTTCATATATCATTACTACCAATAGAAATTTCATGCAACTAATGGAATGGCTTGTATTCTAAACATATGGATGACTTTAAATCTAAATAACTATGCAGTGAATAATAGTTATATGGGAATATAGAATAAATTACTCTCTCTACTAAGTTGTGGTTGTTGGATACTTGGCTTCGTTGAGATCTAACATGAATGTAGTATTCCTTCTAGTTCTCCAAAGGCTTTTGGATTTTCTCTTGTAGGTTTTGGACTAGAATTGACTAAATTGTCACTGTTACTCTACTTAGTTTTCACCATAACCACCTCTTTATCCTTGGTGCCAATATGAACAACTAAGTATTTATTTGTTGTTCTTATTCTCATTTCTTTCCATAAAAGAAATATGATGATAATGGCCTACACAATTGATTTTCACTGAATTGATCAGAAATGGAAGACATTTTGGCTATGGAAGGGAGAAAGAAGGAAAATTGATTTATCATTTCGCTGGAGGAAATTCCTTTGAAATAAGATGAGATCAATACTTTTGAAACACAACATAGGTTCAATTTGTTTTTAAAGTAATCTTTGTATATTTTAACGTTTTGTAATATAAAACCCTAGCTCGTCAAATCAATGCAGAATTTTGAGCCACATAATCTTTCTTTTTCTTTTCATTGTCCTCTCTGACGTGGGTCAAGAAAATTCTTAGTAATAAATCGAGCTCCAGACCTAGAGATTGAAATACTTAGACCATTTGTGTTATCCAAGTCGACAAAACTATAATTTTTTTCATAATTTTTTCTTTAAAGATTCTAAAAATACTCTATCAAAATGACTCAAAGCACGCAAATTTGAGTACTTTACCAACTCTGGAAATTATGCTAAAAAAATATAGAGATTTTGTAACTTTTACTATGGCTATAATACATATATCCTATATCACTTCCCATCAATTTTTGGCCAAATCTTGGAAGGTTGTAACACATATTTCATTTTCAGAGACCATTCTTCCCCAGGAAGATTCAAGGTCAGTGCAATCAAACAAGCAATGAAACCATTCTTTCCTAGGAAGATTCAAGGCCAATGTAATTAAACAAGCAATGAAAGAAAAAGAGAGAGGAGAAAATGAAGTATGAATCAGACAGGATTTGGTTGTTTCCAATCATCAACATGGAGTACACATAGATCTGCTTGAGACTTGTGGTAATGTTCACGAGATGAATTATCAACACTCTTCAATGTTGCATATCTTTGCACAAATGACAAGGATGTCCTCTCAATGAATGAACCAAAAGGGTTCTTCACAACACTCCAACTATGTCATTAATTGTAGGACTCTATGTCAGTTGTGTGGGTAAGAAACATTGATATTCTCTTTACCTTACCTGTATATTATTTTTTCTTTAATGTTTTCTTAAATGATTTGATCCTTCATTATGAATCTTGATTTGCAGTGTTTTGGAGGAAATAATGTGCATATATCTGAATCTAGTTAGGAAAATCTACCTATCGGACTCAACGAATAATGAAATCAAAAGATTTTACATTTTCTTGCATAGAAAACATTTTTTAAGTCCATTTCTTTTGAAATACGGCATCAAATTCATGGACATGATTCCCAAGATCAACTTCAAGTGCTTCAATAGGGTAGCCTAAGGAGATTTTCATCGTGGATTTATACGAGAAGTGTGTAAAAGTGTAAAACCCTGTTCCCCTAGTTTGTAAATATAACTATAATGGCCAAGAGACTATGAAAAACTTAATATGTGTGAATGTTTGATTTGATGGACCTTTGTATAAAAGGTCAAGGAATGCAAATTCTTTTATTTACTAGAAAAATGGATAAGTGTTGCATGATTGCAGGAAGGGGGGTGTACTAAGAGAGACCAAAAATGCTATGAATGAAATGGTGAAGGGGACCAAGAATGGTTTCGTTAACCTTCACCAAACCAGTACCTTAATGGATTTAATTTCTCAGGCCTAAAACAGTCCTCTGACCCAGATATGAATTACAGTCAGGTTGGTAGGTGGGAATACCTCCTTAAGAGTTAATGAGGGATGGGGTGGAAAAACCATCTGTAAGTATTTCAAACTTGACCACAGACTGGGAATTCTAGCCACATGCAATCTTGCTAAGGAAGGAAAGAAAGGGAGATGTGGTGGGTAGAGGAAGACCTGCGAAGAGTGCAGAGATGAGAAGCTAAGCTCTCGGGTTCAAGGAAGAATGAAGGGATAAGCATTATGGTCGCAGGAAATGGCTGAGAAGGTTATGATACAAGCTGATAAATGAGGCCGATACTCCTTTCTTGGTATCATGTAAACCATTGCCAAGATCCTATGGGAGGAGGAGAGTAACCTTCATCCCTACTGTTGTTGAGCCGTAACAAAGGATTTTGTTGCAGAGCATCGTGGTCTAGCTCGGGGGTGGCCAGTGGTAAATCCGTTTGGAGTGACTGTGCCTATGGTTGGGTGGAAACTGGCACCCATTTCATCAATCGCTTAATGTTATATGGTTCTGATAAGTATTTTCCCTGTTTTATTTATTGAATTGGAATAATAAATGAATATTTGGATTTATACATATGTGTATTTCTAAATGACTTCTGTGTGGAATGGATATTATATGTGTATTCCTTCATCTCCTTGTGAACTTACACTTCTGACTAATAGTCGGTATGCCCAGCTTAGCTCCCAAGGCTTCCTGGGGCATAAGATTGTATGGCGGTCGAGGTAGGAATATCGTGTCGAACTGGACCTGTCTATCTGAAGAAGATACCCCTTTCAGACTCTTTGTCATGCGACTGGGATTCCGGGACCAATTCCTTAACCATTTCATGATAAATCTCAAGAAGGATAGCGAAGTTAAAGACTTGAAGAGGGAGATCTCTTCATTTGGAAGACAAGCAGATGATCCCCATTCAAGAGGACCCATGTGACCAATACCCAGGAACCTTAGGCTAAGCCTAAGGAAGCTATGTCCTCTTAGCTTTGGAGCTCCAGAAGCCTAGGACTTCGGAGTATGACCAACCTTACCAACCTTATACTGGCCAAAGGTAACCGAGGGACTCGGTTTTCTCGTAAAGGTTGACCAATGTTAAGTAGTTCCCCAGGTAGATAGGTGAACCTATCTTACCAACTAAACCAGGATCCGAAACCTCGAAGACCCGAGTCATAAAGAACCTAGAACCATAGATCGAGGGATCCTTCGAGTTCTTTCCTAACCATTGATATACCAAGGATGCGTGGCACTAGCCCCTTTAGTTCGTAGATTGTTCACTTCGGAATATAAGAGGAGTTTGCATCGCAACACTCCCAAATGCCGAATCCCCGAGGTAACCAAAGTCGTAGATCTATAAACTTACGTGGCCAAAATTCTGTGAGTTCGAGGTGACGTGGTGCAATGATGTCATCCAGGGTGACGTGGACCCCAACTTGGCATGCCATGTGTCACCCATATTCATGTGTATCACGTACCCTATAGGCTCATCGGAACGTAACATATGTCACCCTAACCCATCCTAAGTGTCAGTCCCTGGTACGTGTATGCCTAGCCAATGTGGTTGGTGAAGTGACTGGGATTCCAGGAGTCGAGAATTTGGGACTCCGGAGGATCTGGGATGTAGTAAGGTAGAGAGACTGAATGGTTTGAAGGTCGATGCCATGTGGTGAGCCTATGGGACTTCAGAAGTTCAGAACTTTGGGTGGTCTCATTCATAGATAGTAAAGAGGCGTGAAACATCGAAGCGCCGAAACACCAAATTCCTCCACACTTGATATAGGAGAAAGAGAGAGTAAGTCCATACATGGGATAAGACGGTGGATGGTCCTCCATCGTGGAGGAAGGAACTTGGAAATTACATGTGTGAGGTGGATCCACATGGACGCCACGTGGTCCTCCACCAATGAACGCCCAGAGAACTTCAGGAGCTATATCCGTCAGTTTTGGGCTCGGTTTTGAGCATGTAGATCATGGTCGGAAAACTCTAAACGAGCAGAGTGTGGTAGAAACCTTGAATGAAGGGTTTGATCATTTAGGAGAATGAAATTTTGAGGCCCCATCCCTAGGAAAGCCACTCAGGGGTCGGGTGTGATACAAATTGGTATCACAGCATGGTTACATCACTTGGCCTGCTTGGGCTCATGGACGAATTGCGTAAAAACCATATTTAAAGAAATTTAAGGGTGACACCCTACCTTACCTCTTTCCTAAAGAATCTGGTTAAAATTTTACTGAAGAAAAGAATGAAACCTTCTTTTGTGTGTGTGTGTGTATTTAAGAAATGTGGACTGTGTGTTTTTCGTAAACTAATAGACTTTTGGCTAATAGTCAGTGTTTTGTCAGCACTCAAGCAGTCAGTGAATCGCAGGAAACTACAGGCATAAAGGATGGTGACATGCCATGAAGTGGGGGATGGCTCCCACAATAGAGATGAAGATTCTGACGAAAGGAGGGCAATGGAAACCCCTCCGGATCTGGCTGAAACTGTAAGGAGCCTCATGGCCGAGTTACAAAGTTGCAAGGATGACAATGAGAGATTTATAAAGGAGAAAGAAAATCAAATGGAAATTAATGCAGTCTTGCTGCAGAGCTTATCTGACATACAGAGATAGTTGAATCATGGACATGAAACTAGCCATGTGGACAGACGACATACAAAGATAAGTAAAATTCCACCTGAGATACGAAAACGTGGTCTCATAAGTGGGCACACTAGGAGGAGTACCTCAAGAAAGGTCCAACCTAGAGATAAGAGACACCCATCGGGATAATCCTCAGGGAAGGAAACTGACAACTTAGAGGGATCTTATAGTAGCAAAACTAGCTCACATTCTCAAAGGAAAGGGAAGAAGAGAAATCATTCCAAAATTCATGACCCTGAAGAGTTCAAGAAAACCAAACCACCCTCTTTCATAGGAGAGATTGAGAAAGGGGAAGATGTAGAAGCTTGGCTGCTTGGTTTAAAGAAGTACTTCAAATTCCATGACTACTCCGAAAACTTGAAGGCTCGAATAGCCATCTTCAACTTGAATGGAAAAGCTTCCATTTGGCGGGAAGAACTTAAGAATGTGACAGGAATCCATAAAGAGGACTTATCATGGAAACAGTTTGAGAAACACTTCAAGAAGAAGTATCTATCAGATAAATACTTTGATGGGAAGACTAAAGAGTTATATGAACTCAAGCTGGGACAACTCATCATAGAGGAATATGTTAATAAATTCCTTGAGTTGTTGAGATATGTACCCTACATAAAGGATGAAAAGGTAAAAGTGGAACTATTTATCAGTGGGTTACCTTAGACCTACCAGAACAAGATTGAGTTTGATGAGCCAAATACCTTTGAAGACACTATCTAGAAGGCAAGGTATTGTTATGAACAACTCGAGAGTCAGACAGAACCTCAGGAGGATTGGAAGAAGAAGAGAAGTTAGGGATTCAATAAGAAGGGGTTCAAATCCTCAATATTTAAGAACTATAGGAAGGACTCTAGGATAAGACTTCCTACTAGAAGTGTATATCAAGAAAATTTCCCCTCTTAGAGTGGAAATAAATATTTTGGAGCAACCCCATGAAAGACTAATAACCCAAAGAAGGAACCCTTGAAATGTTGGGGTTGTGGAGAAGAACATCTATTGAGGGAATGTCCACACAGACAACAAAACAATAGGAGAGTATACAACATCCAAGAATCTATCACCATCAATGATGTGGCTAGGATTATGCCACGGATTTATGCAGTCATGGATAATAAACAAGCCCACCACCAAGCTTCAATGGTGGAGATGGAAGGTATGATCGCCCACCATCTAGTTTCTATTTTAATTGACCCTAGTTCTAATTTGAGTTATGTGGCCCCTCAGATTGTTGATAAGTGTAAATTGCAGCCACATAGAAATGCTAAGCCATGGTTGGTACAACTAGCCACTGGCACCAAAAGAAAAGTAGCAGAGGTCATACGAGCTTGCCAATTCATTATGGATGGATTGCCCACCCAATCTACCCTTAACATACTTCCCCTAGGATCTTATGATCTATTGATTGGTATGGACTGGATAGCTGTGTATAAAACTAAGTTGGATTGTTACCATAAAAATTTAGAATCTGTAAATGAGGAAGGGATAAAGAAAACCCTCCAAGGGATTCAAAAGCTTGTCTCGGTGAGACAAATATCAACCCTTCAAATGAAAAAGTATTGCAGGAAGGGATGTCCTTTATATGCAATACATGTGATGGAATCTGTTGAGGATGACAAACCGAACCTAGAATACCACCCCATATTAAGAGAGTATAGAGACATGTTCCCAGAAGAGGTACCGGGTCTACCTCCGAGAAGAGACATTGACTTCTCGATAGAACTTGCACCAGGAGCAGTGCCAGTGTCTAGGACACCCTATAGGATGAGTACACTCAAGCTAGTTGAGCTCAAGCTACAACTAAAAGAAATCATGGACAAAGGACACATTCGGCCTAGTGTGTCTCCATGGGGAGAACTAGTCCTATTTGTGAAGAAGAAAGATGGTACACTCCGACTGTGCATAGATTATAGACAACTCAATAAGAAAACCATAAATAAGAAGCACCCCTTACCAAGAATCGATGACTTATTTGACCAATTAGTGGGTTCTTACATTTTCTCAAAGATCGACTTAAGGTATGGATACCATCAAGTCTGAATCAAGGATGAAGACATCTGCAAAACAACCTTCAGGACCATATATGGTCACTATGAATTTGTGGTGGTGCCATTTGGATTAACCAGTGCCCCCGCCACTTTTATGTGCTTGATGAATAATGTACTCAACAAATTCATGGCCATATTTGTATTGTTTTTCATTGATGATATCCTAATCTACTCCAAGAACAGAGAGGAGAATGAAGAAAATCTTAGACTTGTACTTCAAGTACTAAGATAACATCAACTCTACACTAAGTTTAGCAAGTGTGGCTTTTTCCAATAGCAAGTCCATTACTTAGGCCATGCTATTTTTAAAGAAGGAGTGGCGGTAGATCCTGACAATATTAGATCTATTATGGAATGGCCTACCCCAAAGGATGTATCTGATATCATATCCTTTTTGGGCTTAGCAGGATACTATAGAAGGTTCATAAAAGGATTTTCCAAGATTGGTTGTCCAATCATCACCCTTTAGAAAAAGGGGGTTAAATTCACTTTGACATCAGAATGTGAAGAAAGATTTCAGACACTGAAATACCTTTTGACCCACACACCCATGCTGAAAATTGCAGACCCTGATAATGAATTCCTCGTGTGTATAGATGCCTGCAAGGAAGGAATTGGAGGAGTCCTTATGCAAGAAGGACATGCAATTTTATATGAATCCATAAAATTGAATAAGCATGAAATCAATTATGTGACCCATGATCTAGAGTTGACTTCCATAGTTCACTCTTTAAAAATGTGGAGGCATTACCTACTGGGTAGGTGATTTGTACTTATAACATACCATTGTGGGTTGAGGCACCTGTTTGATCAGCCAAAGCTCAATGCTAGACAAGCTAGGTGGATGGCTCTCCTTAGTGAATTTGATTTCGAAATCAAACACATCAAAGGAAAGGAAAATAGGGTGGCCGATGCCCTTAGCAGAAGTGAGAAAACAATTCACCTAGCAGTGGTGAGCACCTGTGAAATGGATATCAGGGAAAGAGTCAGGAATGCATAAGAACCAAATGCATTCTTCAATATTGTGACATCGTACCTAAAGCAAGAGCCCACAAGGCTAAAGTATGAAGGCTATCATATGTTGGATGAAGGTCTACTAACTTACATAAATATATTGTATATTCCAAGTTGTGATGACTTGAAGAGGTTCATAATGGACGAACTGCACAAGAGACCATATACCGATCACCCAGGATATCAGAAAATGATCACGACCACTAGGAAACAATTCTACTGGTCTGGATTGAAAAATGAAATAACTAATTATTTAGCTAAGTGTCTATAATGACAACAAGTTAAGGCATAGCACCAACACTCAGCAGGGTTGTTACAACCTCTACCAATTCCATAATGGAAATGGAAAACCATCTCTATGGATTTCATCACCAGATTACCGAAGTCAACTAAGAAAAATGTTGCCATCATGGTAGTATTGGACAAATTGAGCAAGTCTTCTCACTTCATTCCTGTCAAATCAACTTGTAAGGCAATAGATATATCCAACATCTTCATGAAGGATATATTCAAACTGCATGGCATTCTTAGGAAGATTGTATCTGACAGAGATACATAATTCACTTCAAGCTTTTGGAAATCCTTGACGGTTGGTTTTGAGACTAAATTGTTGTTTAGAATAGCCTATCACCCTAAAACCAATGGACAGACAGAAAGAGTAAACCCAATATTCGAAGACATGTTAAGGATGCATGTAATGCATCGGCCTAGGAAGTTGGAAGACTACCTTCCATTGGTAGAATTTTCCTACAACAATGGTTATCAAGAGTCACTAAAGATGAGCCCTTTTGAAACCCTCTATGGTAGACCGTGTAAGACTCCATTCAGCTAGAGTAATCTCATGGATAGAATTACAATCGGACTCGACATGCTGAAAGAAATGGAACAACAAGTGATTCAGATAAATCAAAATCTTAAAATTGCTTAGGATAGACAGAAAAGCTACGTTGACAGAAAGAGAACTCCTAGAGAGTTCAAGATAGGAGACCATGTCTATCTCAGAGTTAGGCCCAGAAAGAGTTCGCTGAGAATGGGATCTTGTGCCAAGATAGCACCTCAGTATTGTGGACCCTTTGAAGTTTTAGATAGAGTGGAACATGTAGCCTATAGGCTAGCACTCCCTCCCACAATAAAGGCACACAATGTTTTCCATGTTTCATCATTGAAGAAATATGTACATGATTCTAATCATATAATTGACTGGTCTGTGATCCAGATGGTTCTGGAGGGAGAATTCCTGTCAGAAACTCAATGCATACTAGACAGGAAGGAAACCCCACTCAGGAACTCAACCATTGCACAGGTCAATGTGCAGTGTAAATACTTTGGCCAAGATGAGGCTACGTGGGAAATGGAGGATGCCATGAGACATGCATATCCATTTTTGTTCACTTATGTATATACAGATCATGTTGATAGATAGAACATCGAGGATGATGTTCCTTTAAGGGGGAGGGAATTGTAACACACTATTTCCCCCAGTTTGTAAATATAACTATAATGGCCAAGAGACTATGGAAAACTTACTATGTGTGAATATTTGATTTGATGGAACATTATATAAAAGGTCAAGGAATGTAAATTCTATTATTTACTAGAAAAATGGATAAGTGTTGCATGACTGCAGAAAGGGGGGTGTACTAAGAGAGACCACGAATGCTATGAATGAGATGGTGAAGGGGACCAGGAATGGTTGCGTTAAACTTCACCAAACTAGTACCTTACTGAATTTAATTGCTCAGGACCAGAATAGTCTTCTGACCCAGATATGAATTACAGTTAGGCCGATAGGAGGGAAGACATCCTCAAGAGTTAATGAGGGATGGGGTAGAACACCCATCTGTAAGGCTTTCAGACTTGACCACAGACCAGAAATTCAAGCCAAACACAGTCTTGCTGAGGACAGAAAGAAAGGGAGGTGTGGTGGGTAGAGGAAGACTTGCGAAGAGTGCAGAGACGAGAAGCTAAGCTCTCAGGTTCAAGGAAGGATGAAGGGATAAGCGTTATGGTCACAAGAAATGTCTTAGAAGGTTATTATATGAGATGATAAACGAGGTTGATCCTCCTTGCTTGGTATCATGTAAACCATTACCAATATCCTGTGGGAGGAGGAGAGTAACCTCCATCCCTAGTATTTTTGAGCCTAAAGAAAGTATTTTGTTGCAGAGCATCATGGTCTAGCTTGGGGCTTGTCAGTGGTAAATCCATTTGGAGTGACTGAGCCTATGGTTGGGTGGAAATGAACACCCCTTTCAACAATTGCTTCACTTTATCTAGTTATGATAAGTATCTTCCCGGTTTTATGTATTGCACTGGAATAATAAATGAATTTTTGGATTTATACATATGTGTATTTCTAAATGACTTCTGTGTGGAATGGTTATGATATGTGTATGCCTTCATCTCCTTGTGAAATTACACTTCTGATTGATAGTTTGTATGCCCAGCTTAGCTCCTGAGGCTTCCTGGGCAATAAGACTGTATGACGACTGAGATAGGAGATATCGTGTCAACCTGAACCTGTCTGTCTGAAGAGGATACCCCTTTCAGACTCCTTGTCATGTGACCAGGATTCTGGGCCCGAGTCCTTAACCATTTCATGATAAAGCTCAGGAAGGATAGCATTGTTCAAGCCTTGAAGAGGGAGATCTCTTCATTTGGAAGATGAGCGGACGAGCCCCATTCGAGAGGACCCATGTGACCAATACCCAGGAACCTTAGGCTAAGCCTGAGGAAGCTATGTCCTCTTGGCTTCAGAGCTCCAAAAGTCTGAGACTTCAGAGTATGACCAACCTTACCAACCTTATACTGGCCGAAGGTAACCGAGGGACTCAGTTTTCCCATAAAGGTTGAGACATTAGGCAATTTCCTAGGTAGATAGGTGAACCTATATTACCAACTAAACCAGGATCTGAAACCCTAAAGACCAGAGCCGCGAAGAACCCAGAACCATAGATTGAGGGATCCTTCGGGTTCTTTCCCAACCATTGATATACCGAGGATGTGTGGCGTTAGCCCCTTTAGTTCAGAGATTATTCACTTCGGAAGATAAGAGGATTTTGCATTGCAACACTCTCGAACACCGAATCCTTGAGGTAACTAGAGCCATAGATCTATAAACTTATGTGGCCAAAGCTCGACCGTGAGATATGAGGGATGTTGGAATTTTGTCAATCCGAGGTCACATGGTACAGTGACATCATCTAGGGTGACATGTACCCCATCTTGAAGTGCCACCTGTCACCCGGATTCGTGTGTATCACGTACCCTATAGACCCATTAGAACGTAACATGTGTCACCCTGAGCCATCCTACGTGTTAGGCCCTGGTATGTGTATGCCTAGCCAACGTGGTTGGTGAAGTGAGTGGGACTCCAGGAATCTGGGACTTTGGGACTCTGGAGGATCTGGGATTTAGTATGGCAGAGAGACCGAATGGTCTGAATTTCGATGCCATGTGGTGAGCCTACGATACTTCGGAAGTTCGAAACTCCGAGTGGTCTCATGCGTATATAGTAAAGAGGCGTGAAACGCCGGAGCGTTGAAACATTGAATTCCTCCACAGCTGATATAAGAGAAAGAGAGAGTAAGTCCATACATGGGATCATACAATGGATGGTCCTCCATCATGGAAGAAGGAACTTGGAAATTTCATGTGTGAGGTGGATCCACGTGGGCGCCTTATGGTCCTCCACCAATGAATGCCCGAAGAACTTCAGGAGATATATCCTCTGTTTCCGGGCTCGGTATTGAGCATGGAGATCGTGGTCGAAAAAATTTGAATGAGTAGAGTGTGGTAGAAACCCCGAATGAAGGGTTTGATCATTTAGGAGAATGAAATTTTGAGGCCCCATCCCTAGGAAATCCACTCAGGGGTCGGGTGCGTTACAATTTTTTTCCAGAAAACACACATCCGACTCTCGTCGTCTCTCCTACAGATGTCTTGCAAGGCATATCATTGAACCAAACTAGGAAGTGGTTAAAAAGTTCCTCCAATTCACTAAACAAACTGACATTTACAACAATATCCCTGGATATTACTTCAATACCAGTGCAGATTCCTCCAATTTGTATGACATTCTTCTAGAAAACATCGAACAAGTGAGATTGAGTTATAACCACAACATCTAGCTTGTTGTGGAAACAATGTCTATTTCAAGAAACTTCATAGAAGATCAACATAATTTTATAATTCATGAGTTTATCTTCTTTTTCAAACTTGAAAATCCATTCAACTCTTCAACAACATAGATTTTCCATATTATCCAATAACAATCCAAAGATTTGCAGAGCCAACTAGAGCTTGATCGGGAAAAGGTTTGTGAAAGTCTTCAATTTCTTATACAAAATATTTAGTTGGAAAAACCTAAAATTGTTTAAATATTCTTCCAAAACCATGCAAACTTCTTAAAGGATATATATACTGCTAAATATGATTTTTCCTTTTCCTTCCAACTACAAACTCATAGCTTGATGCATTAGCTAAGTAAAAATATATACTTAACATAGATCTTGTGAGGCAGAGGTAGCTACATGACGAGGGAGATTGAACCATTTAACTGACCCCTTACCTTGGTCGAGCACGCCCAAAATCTGGTGGCAATTCTGGAAGCCATGCTAAGAGACAGACTCGAACCCTTGACCTGACCCCTTACCCTGACCAGGCACACCCAAAAGGTGGTGGAAATTTTGTAAACCATGATAAGAGATAGATACAAGGTACATTTGAAAACGTGGATGGACATGCAGAGATAAATATGGACAACATGATAGAGAGAGACATGTTCACAACACGATGGGTTGTTATCCTGGAGAGAAAACTATTATTGATTAATTATTGCAAAGTGAAGTCTTTCCTTTGTTGAGAGTTAAAAAAATGACAATATATTAGGTAACTAGTTCATCACATCCTTATTTTTTGAACCATTTTGACATGTCATACAAGTTGCATGTTCAACCTTTTCTTTATTTATATTTTAGTAGGTTTTTCACACACAACATTCAAAAACTTATGAATGTGTCTTTTATTGACATGTATCATTAACAACTATGACAATAGTGTATCAATTCATCTAAGTTAAGGTTTTCTATCAATTGGTTGATTTCATTATTAATAAACAACATTGATTGTTATAAAAACATTGATATCATTGTTGTTATTCAAAATATAATATTGTTATAACAACATTGTCATGTTATATTACTAATTTTAATATTTTTCTCACATTAGATTACAATAATATTATAACAATACCGTAAATACAATATAGTATCAATATTTTACTTCATCAATGTCATCGTCACTATATACAAAATGATTTTCATTTCATTAGTGTTCAAGGTTGATCAATCAACTCGCTTCTCTATTAAGGCATCTCTATAAGACCATAATCTCCTTAGTTCATCCATTTGCTAATGTTCTTACTTTCTCTGTTGTTCAAAGAAGTGTTGTTCTGACAATATCTTACACAGGTTTTTCAATTTGTTTTAGCAGGGAATGTTGGTTAGACAACACTTTATTAGTCCCTATAGTCCCTACGATTGTAGGAACTATTGTGATTAACTACTTTTATTCTTTCTATTTGAAAGACACTTTATTATAACGAATCAAATACTTTATGTCGTTATTTGACCTCGTCTCGAGGCGATCTAAATGTTCGCTTAAATTTTTGACAAAATCATTGCTTTTGAGCTAGGGGTGGCTTATTTCATTTCTTGTTAGTATTTAGAAGTGAAAAGTAATGTTGGTGTTTACTTTAACATTAATGAACCTCAACACTATAACATTTAGATTGGGCTATATTATAGGTAACTATGCCATTTTATAGCATTTATTGTCATGTAATTCAAAATTTAGTAATATGTTAACTTGAGTCTAGCATTCACAAACTAAGAATATTTGTGAGATGACAATATGGGTATTAGGTTCTTGACAAAATAATTGAAAATATCGACTAGGAAAAATCCTAGTGAACTCAAAAAATTGGTGATAAACCCAAAAAAAACTTTGTTTTCGAGACCCTATTAGAGGTTCTATCTAGAGCCATTTGGATTGATGATTCATAAAAAATTGCATTCAATTACATCCTATTGAAGTTGAGAGAATAACCAACTTTTTCATCCTTTGGTTTTGAGCTACCCTGTTTTAACTACAGGTTGATTAATGCTTCAACTAAGATTGGTTCATTTGCAAAAATCCAAGTGTCCAACCAAGATGTTCATTACTATGTTACACATATACATTATTACACAAACACCTAGGTGGTAGTTTCCTATGCTATTATGCTATTCCTTAGGTTAATAAAGGTGGCACCAATGGGTTCTTGTCAGCA
>JZKD02S1704452.1:39659-58255 GCA_000966675.3 Picea glauca
TTGTATATGAAAATAACAATTTGGAGGAAGTGACTTCATACAAATATATCAAAATTGATCTTCATCACAAGCTCAAGTGGAACTATAGCGTTGAAAAAACGGATAAATGGAGGGTGGAAAACGTATTATGGGATTGGAAACAATTGTAAATTAATGGACCTTTAGCTACTGGATAAGAATAAACTCCTCTTTGAGAATAGTGTAAATCTATGTTATCTTATATGATTGTGAAGTTTGAGGTTGGAACATCTCTTAAGAATCATGGAGAAAGATATAACAAATCCAAAAGTGTTTTATAACTTATAATCTCATAACCAAAAGAAATACACCCTATTGTATCCTCCTCATAGAAGCAAGTCTTTCCCCCATCAAGAGCATGCCAATGACTAGGTATATAATGCACAAGACCAAGGTAAACAACATGGAAGACAAGAGGCTTCTTAAGATTGTTTCAATCTCCTGTCAAAACCACTTGTGGCTCAAGAGAGGTTGGCATAAGGATTCTAGGTCTTGGCTAAATCATTAGGGTATAAGGGAAGATGCCACTATTTAGAGTAATGACAATATTAAGCATATTATTACATCTAAGGAGAAATTATGGGGAAATAACAAATTAGAGGATAAGAGAAAATTAAGATACTATAAGGAGGTGATCAACCCTAATCTAGAAGATCTAAAGTATTTGTCAATTTTGACTAGTGCAAAGAAAAAAATCAACATTGCCAAAATAAGGATAGACTTTAACGAGCTCGATAGTGAAACATGGCATTAGACAATTTCTAAAGCGTCGTGGGTAGAAATAACTTGTCGTCTCTGTGACACTAAGAGGGTTGACGATGAAAATAACTTTCTCTTTGATTGTCATGTTACACCCACATTAGATCCCACTTTCAAAATATATGTTACAATACCAACCTTCCCAATCTTTTCACTCATCAAAACTATGGTGATTTATGCTTCTCTTAAATATTTTCGGGCACAAAAATAGAATTTTAAAGAAACCCAAGTAATTTATTTACCTTTATTAAAGTCCAATAGACTGAATTTGCTCTTAGTGGATAACCATCATCATCATCAAATTATACAACTGGTATATTATAGTTGATTAATAATGTGTGTGTGTGTGTAAATTGAAAATCAAATGCAATTGTACAAATTTTGTTATTGTACATGTTTTGTTATTGTGATTTTGTTCAAAACATTAACATTTGTTGTATAGGAATTAACCTAAGTCTATACTTTATATATATTTTCATGCAACAATAATCATGTTCATATCTATACTCCAATATAAAAAAGTAATTATATGAAAATGATTTCAATTGAGATCGAATTGGTCTATCAGACCTTAAGAAGGTAAGGGATTACCTCATATTCTTTATAATTTTATTTGTGTTCCAAATTTGTATTTATTATTATCATTCTGGACTCTATCCCTAACAATAACATTTTGATTTTAGATGATAAAGGCTAAATTTGATCAATCAGAAAATTTAGAGATGCAACCCTTCCTATGTTTTGACCCCACGTTGTTGGTTATCCTATGGGTTCTTCCTTTAGGGGAATCTCCCCTTCCCCTCCAGAAATCACTCCCTTCTTTTCTCTAGTATTCTCATTCAAGAAATTAGATAACCTGTAACACCCCAAGTTTGAGCCCCTGCTGAATTCTAATTATGTTTATAGGATGGTGAGCCAAGTGTTTATAAGATGGAAGACTTATATGTTTATTAGGCTTGAGATCCTAGATGCTTATGGCCAGTAAGCCTATTTTTGTATATGTAAACACTCATATCATTGATAAAATTACATCACTATGTGTAGACTAACCACGGAGAAAGAGTTATGGGGGACTAAGCTCGACTAGGTAGGGTAAGGGAAGGGCTAAGTGTCTAGGATAAGGGCTAAGCTAAAGGGATTACCTCTAAAGGAATGATATGATATTATTATTTCTTAAAGGATAAGGTTGACATAATTGGTGTTGTCCTAGGTTCCCGGGGAAAGGGAATGAGTGTTAAGTGGAGCTCATGCAGCTTTAGGAAGAAATGTGTCGACCTGGGCGCATGCAGTTATAGTGGGGAAATTCGGCTCATTGGGGGTTCCCTCGCCATTCTCGCTATTGTCGCCATTCTATGGAAATCTACCATCTTTCCCAATTCACCCACTGATTCATGCATTGAGCCATTGCCTCCATCGTCAACCTCTACATCATTCATGCACCTTGGAACCTGCAGGCACTTTGAGCTACCTCGTACTTTTCCTGTGAAGAAAAACACACCTGTACTTTGCCTAAGCCCATACCATGCCTTAACGATTTTGTTCTTGTTGCCAACACAATTCCTTAACTGAGTGTGTCTTGCTACCATCATCTATTCTATATCAAGCTTGCTGCTTCCATCACCCTCACTTGAATTGACTTAGGATATGGACTGAAGAAGCAGGTTATCAAGCCCGTGGTTTTGAAGAGGCGGGTTTTCAGGCCTATGGACTGAAGAAGCATGTTGTCAGGCCTATAAGAAACTCTCTCCAGGTGAGAGAGGTTGTTGGGGAAGTGATTTTTCCAGAGGGAGACCAACGACAACTATAATGTTATGATAATTCATGTCTGACATGTTGCTGAAGCCCTGGAAGGGAAGTGGGGAAGCTGAAGGACTGTTGAGCAGAGAAGGGGCACACTTCCTGGGGTGGGACATGCATGTGGGAAATGAGAGGTTGTAGGCTGTTAGTGTGAGATGGCTCCTGAGAGAAAATACTTCATGTTGATCTGTGTGACTTTATTGTTGTCCTTGCCAAGCCTAGGAATCCCTTGCCTGGTGGAGTTTAGTCCCAGCTCAAGGCTGACCCACTGCTGAGTGTGATGAGCAGTGTGGTCTAAGGATGGGAGGTTTGTGGGAGGTTTGCACATAGTTGGTGGTCATCTATTAAAATATAAGTAACAAATCTATGTTCTCTGTATGATGTGTATCTTGAAATCAAGTTATAATGTTGTTAGAATTGTTTGTGTATAATGCTTGTATGTTTTAATGTTATTTCCGCATGAATAATGGCATGAACATAATGCTATAGATGTTTAATTTTCATTAGATAGACATGTATATAAATATATATGGTATCAGAGCATGCAATTTATTCGGTGGCATGGCCTGACCTGTTGGTTTAAGGCTGAGGATGTCACGAATTGGTATGAGAGCAGAAAGGAAAAAGATATAGTCTAATTGGGGTAGTGTTACTCGAGAGGGGTTGGTGGCTGGGGACGTTAAAAAATGGTATCATAGCGTTATTTGGAGTATCATGCCCCGATGTCGGGGGTGTTACAAAATGGTATCATAGTAAGGAGAGACGTTTCCTGGCCTGTTGGTGGCTGGGGACGTTACAAAATGGTATCAGAGCCATGGTTTCAACATTAAGCCTAGATGGCCCATGTTAGTGGAAGTTGAAAAATTTGTTTTGGAAAAGAATTATTGTTGAAATGGAAAAAATTCAAGTTCAGATCCCATGGTTTCTAAACGGAACCTGGATGGGCCATGAACGAGAAATTCAGAGTAAAAGGTCTAGAGAATTTTGATGCACAGAGTGCCAGAAGGGTGTTGAGAGAACACTTGGACTGTGTTCAGAAGAACAAGAGGTATATCGGTTTAAGAATTGGCCACAAATAATGAAACCACAACATCCATGGCGATTGGGCCGTATGATCTGTTTAGGAGAAGGAGGACCCTTCACAACCGTAAGATCTAGAGAAAAGTGCATGAAGATTAACCTCCAAGTCATTCGGAATTCATGACTTCAACGAAAGTTATGGGTTATAAGAGAAAGAGGGGCCGAAGCCCGAAGTTTCAAAGTCCTAAAGAGAATCTACACCGTAGATCTGGGGGGGGGAGTGTTCACCATTGGATTTGATCAAGGATGAATCAACCTGATTCGGGAGTTCGACATTTGGGAGAATTGGAGTGTGCTAATGCGCGAACCGCTGAAGCCTGAAGTCCTGAAGAAAAGGCGAAGAAGTCACATGGCAGGATGACGTCGCCAATAGTGATGTGGACCCTTCCTAGAAATGCCACATGCCACCATCTTGATGTTGACAATTGTACTATGTGGACCTCAAAAGGTAAGGAAGTTTGGGAGTTCGACGTTCGAGAGAATTGGGGTGTGCAAGTGTAAACAATGTCAAGGCCTGAAATTTTGAAATGACGTGGCTTGTTAACGTCACTCAAAATGATGTGGACACATGGGATGTGTGCCACATGTCAGTGAGTCAAGCACCTTTGGATGATTGAAATGCCAGTTAGAATGTGACACGTGTCACCTATTTGATTGGGCCACGTGTCTACTTCTAATATTTCACCACGTGGCCCTCCTCTCGAGCATGGATGGCGGGGCCCCTGATGGTCACAGTGGATGCGTGGCACCAGATCATGAAGTCCAGAGACTTGACACTCTGAAAGAAATGGTTCATGATGGAATGGAAGGAAGAAATTTTCGAAGTTTCATAGCATCGAAGTAGCGTGACGTAATGATGTCATTGGGGGTGACGTGGAAGTATTCAGATATTTGCGATTCAGGAGTTTTGGGATGTGCAAAGGCGAAATCCTCTGAAGTCCCAAAGTGTTGAATCTCCGAAGTCCCAGAGCTCCGAAGCCAAGAGTTCCATAGCAAGTATCAGTCGTTGGATGCTGGGAAGTCGTGGACCGTTGGTCCACCATACTTCGCGAGTTCGCCAATTTGACACTCCTAGAGTTTTGTTGGGAAGTGCTTTGGAAACTGTTGAAGCCCGGAGTCCCCAAAGCTCCGATCCACCTTAGATGTGAGCAATGAATGTGGACTATAGATCCACCATTCTTCGAGCATTTTTCAGTTCATTGTCCTATGATGTATGGGACACGTGGAAAAGGGAAACCTACGAAACCCCGTAGCCTGAAGTTTCAAGGCTCCGGATAAGCGCCCGAATCATTAGCACTGGGTGATAACTATGGTCACATGCGAACCAAGGGCTGAAGAAAAGGGGCTAGTGCCTGAAAATTATTGCAGAAAAGAGATGGGCTTAGAGATAGAAGCCTGAGAGGTTCTTGATCGACCAAGACTCGCTGAAAATGGCGTCATATATTATTTTGTTGAACCAGATTGGTTTATGTTATTCTAGAAAATTATTAAGTCTAATAGCCTGACAAAAAATTGGTTGACTGCACATTTTGCAGAATTAACAATTGTCAGAACTGAACCGAATTGTTGCATAGTGCAGAGAAATGGAGGAGGCACAATATGCTTACAGTTCGTAGAATGCAGCTAGAGGAATGGATGTCCATTTGGGAGTTGAAGGAACAATCTCCAATGGGAATGGAGAAGAAATAGATAAAGACATGGACATGATGAAAATTATTAAAAAAATGGAAAAAGAGGTCCAAGTTCACCGAGCAGATAAGAAAAAGATTATGAGAGCGAGGGAGAAATAGGGAGACTTCAACATGAAGTTCATGCATATCCTAGAAAGAATAGAAAATAAATTGGATAAGGAGAGTGGCTCAAGCAAATCAAGAATTCACTGGTCTCCTGATGAGAAAAGAAGGACAAGAAATGTTAGCAGACATCACTGTCACTCCTCGAGGAATTACAATAAGAGAGCACACAACAACTCAAGTCCATCCCTTTTCAAGAAGCATAAGAGGTCTGGGATGGATGAGCTACGAGGGGAAATAAACAAAATCAAACCTCCTACATTTGATGGTGAGCACAAGAAGGATGAAGATTCAAAGACATGGTTGTTGGGCATGAGAAAGTATTTTCAATTGCATAATTATTCTTCTCATGTAGAAGGAATAATTGCCATCTATCAACTCAAACGAAAGGCATCCATGTGGTGGGATCAACTTGTGCAGGTGCAGTACATTAAAGAGAATTCAAGAAGTATTTCAAAAAGAAATACTTGACTAAGAGGTACCATGACAAGAAAATTAAAGAGTTCTTTGAACTCAAGTTTGGGAGTATGACAATAGATGAATATGAAAGAAGGTTTTTATAATTGTTGAAGTATGTTTCTTTCATCAAGGATGAGACAATTAAGATTTAGATGTATTTGAGTGGTTTTCCATCATGCATCAGTGAAAAAATACAATATGATGATCCCAAAAAATTGGAGGAGACCATAAGGTGAGCTAAGTGCCTATATGATCAACAAAAAGAAAGGCCAACTTTCCAAAAATCTTGTGAAGACAAGAAGAAATTCAAGATGGATCAGAGGAAGAAGGGATCTAAGCGACCATTCTTCAGAAATAATCCTCAGGGAAATCCAACTTTTAGAGAACCCAGAATGATTGAGACAGGGGGTCAAAGGCCAATGCAACCACTTATTCAATTTTGGGCTTGTAAAAGAGATCATATGTTTAGAGATTGTCCTAAAAAAATTAACAAAATTAGATTTGTTCACAATGTTCAACGAGTTGAAATAGTGGAGGACATGGGCATAAATGTACCTAGGATCTATGCAACCCTAGACAACAAGCAAGCAAAGTATCAGTCACATATGATTGAAGTGGAAGGTATGATCCATAACCAAACCATTACTATTTTAATTGATTCTGGAGCTAGTCATAGTTATATAGATCCTAGGATGGTGTAAAGTTTGCATTTTCCAAGAAAAAAACACGGAAAATCTTGGTTGGTGCAGTTGGCTACCAAAGCCAAAAGAAAAGCTAAGGAAATGGTTAAGTCATGTCTTATGACATGAATGGACTGAGCACAAAGGAAGATTTGAACATATTGCCTTTAGGTTCCTATGGCTGTCTAATTGGGATGGATTGGTTCGACCAACATTATGCTATCCTAGATTGTCATAAAAAGGAATTTACTTGCTTGGATGAGATATGGAACCAAAGGAAAGTGCAGGGAATTCCTAGGGCAGTGACTATGAGAGAAATTTTAGCAATGCAACTGAAAAAGTGTTATAGAAAGGGTTGTCAAATATTTGTAGCCCATATGGAGGAAGCATCAAAGGAAAATGTGCCAAATCTGGAAGATCATGTAGTCCTGGAATATTTTGAAGATGTTTTCAAGGAGGTACCAGGACTACCCCAAAAGAGAGATATTGATTTCTCTATAAATATGATGCCTGGAGTAGCTCCAATATCAAAGACTCCTTACAGAATGAGTACACCAGAGCTGAAGGAGTTGCAAATGAAGCTTGAGGAACTTCTAAAGAAGGGGTATATACACCCAAGTGTGTCACCTTGGGGTTCCCCAATATTATTCGTGAAGAAGAAAGACAATACATTAAGATTGTGCATCGATTTCAGAAAGTTGAATAAAGTAACTATAAAGAACAAGTATCCCCTACCAAGGATTGATGATCTCTTCAATCAGTTGAAGGATGAAAGGATATTCTCAAAGATAGATCTCAGGTCAGGATACCATCAGGTAAGGATTAAAGAGGAAGACATCAACAAGAATGCCTTCAGGACAAGGTATGGCCATTACAAGTTCATAGTGGCACCATTTGGGTTATCAAATACACCCGTTGTTTTCATGTGCCTAATGAATGGTGTTTTCTGAGAATATTTGGACAAGTTTGTCATTGTATTTTTGGATGACATCCTTGTATATTCCAAGTCAGAAGAAGAGCATGTGCATCATTTGAGGATGGTGTTGCAACTACTAAGAGAACATCAACTGTATTCCAAATTGAGCAAGTTCTCATTTTATCAAAACAAGATTCACTATTTGGGGAATATCATATCTGAAGAAGGGATAGAAGTGGACCCTGAAAATATTGAAGCCATTAAAGGGTGGAAAACACCTAAGAATGTGACAGAAGTCAGATTCTTCATGGGTCTAGATGGATAATACAGAAGGTTCATTACATGGTTTTTGAGAATAGCTCATCCCATCACTTCCTTGCAAAGGAAGGGGAAGAAGTTTTAATGGATAGAAGAATGTGAAATGAGATTCCAACAATTGAAGCAGTTGTTAACCAGTGCTCCAATTCTGCAGATTGTTGATTCGATTGAAGATTTTGTGGTTTTCACAAATGCGTGCAAATAAGGACTTGGAGGAGTCCTTAGTCAGAACGGATTTGTAATATGTTTCAAGTTCATAAAATTGAAAGAGCATGAAAGGCTCTATACCACTCATGATTTGGAGTTGGAATCCATAATGCATTCTTTGTAGAAGTGGAGGAACTACCTCATGGGAAAGAGGTTTGAGCTGAGGACATACCATAATGGTTTGAAGTATTTGTTTGATTAGCCTACTTTGAATGCTAGGCAAAGAAGATGGTTAGAATTCCTCTATGAATATGACTTTGATATAAAGAATATCAAGGGTAAAGAGAACAAAGTGGCTAATGCACTCAACAAAAGAGTGCATGAGTTGCAATGTACAACCATTAGCATGTACCAATCATATTTGAAAGACAAAATTGTGGAGGCTGCAAAATCAGATTTGCAATACATGGAATTGGTAACAAAATTGCAGCAAGGTAAAATGCAGCAGAAAGTTGAAGATTATGAATTGGGAATTGATGGAATCTCGTGTACAGAAACAAGGTTTATGTACCCAATTCTCCTGAATTGAGGAGTGGAATTTTAAAATAAATGAAAAATGTACCTTATGTGGGACACCTAGGATATCAGAAAATAATTTCAGTAGTCAAGAGTCAATATTATTGGCTAGGCATGAAAATGGAGATTTTTGAATACAAAGCTAAATGCTTGGAGTGTCAAAGGGTCAAGGTTGAGAATAGACACCCAACTGATTTTCTACAAAAATTACCCATTCCTGAGTGGAAATGGGAAGTTGTAACAATCGATTTCATCACAGGATTTCCCAGAACAAGCAAGCATCATGATGCAATCATGGTGGTGGTGGATAAGCTTACTAAAGCTACCCATTTCATTCCTATGAAGGTTACTCACAAGTCAACCAATGTTGCTGATATTTATATGAGGGAAGTAGCACGCTTGCATGTCATGCCCAAGACAATTGTTTCTAATAGAGACCCAAAGTTTACCTCAAAGTTTTGGAAGGGGTTATTCAAAGGGTTCCGAACAAATCTGAACTTCAACACAACTTATCATCATGAGTCTGATGGGAAACCATAAAGGGTGAACCAAGAGAGAGAGGATATGCTAAGGATGTATGTGATGGGAAAACCATCTAAATGGGAATATTATCTACACTTGGTATCATTTGCCTACATCAACGGGTATCAAGTGTTAGCATTAGAAGTCACTCCTGGATTGCGAAAAAAGCAGAGCCCAACACTCATCAGTTTATGTCACGAATGGCTTAAAAGGGGGTGATCAAATGGAGGTAAACTCAGGACAATATCATTTGACTCAGAAAACTAGGCTAGAAATGCATAGGGAAGTGAGGGCCACAACTAACTTCAGTTAGGAATTTGAGTTAAAGCGAGAGTAGAGGGAAGACTTGGGAGAAAAGGGAGGAGACTGCTCTGGGCATCAGGCCTTCCAGCAACTCGGGGAATAAAAACAAAACAATGAAATGTGCCTAAATGACACAATGATAACTGCACACTGATCAAACCTATCATACTATGCAGCCACAACCATCCGACTGGATCCTCCAATCTCGAATCATTCAGTGCCAGGTGAAAAGACAACGTGAGAGACTATTTAAGACTAGTGCAGAGATTGCAATGATCAACCATACATCATCCTACAATATGCAACCCTTGACTGGATCCTCCAATTTCGAGTGTTTCAAATAGCTGACAGACAAAAAAAAAAAAAAGAGAAGTTGACTTCCATTAATTTGACAATCCCAAATCAAAATACATAACCAGAGCTTCCTCAGAAACTTTATAGTCGAGAGCTTAGCTCAACCATTGATAACCTAAAAAAAATGGCAAAATTGCCTACATATACTCGAAGCAAAACAACAACAGCGAAAACGAGACACTGCATTAAAAACATTGCATCTGCATGTTTGCTGGTAGTCTGCGCATGCAGTCTCTGAACGATCGTGCACTTATGAGAGACGCAATCAGACTCCTGATAGCCCTGCGAATGAATTGACATGCCTTTAATCCTTTGTCGGACTTTCCATTTACAGTGGAAACAATGTCTAACCACCCCCAACAACTTCAATAACTTCTTCCTTGGGATGAGGAATGGCTCGGTCAACTCTGCACTCTTGGGATGTGGAGGCCTTCTCGCGCTGCCACCTGGATCAACTAAACAACCTAATGGATAAGGCGTGGAGGCCGGTGTGAAGACTGGGGCACATGATTGGAAGTGGTAGATGAGTGGTGACCATGCATGGATGAGGGGAAACAATGAATAAGGAGGTGACGAGGACAATATTGATCAAGGGGGGACGTGTCACTTATGGCAGGACGACATGGAAGGGAGCAGGACAGATGTCGGAGGATGAGGAGGAGCGAAAGGAAGTGGGCCATGCCGCGCAGACAAGTGGAGAACAGATGGAAGGGGAGAAGACAACACATGAGGCGACACAATAGGAGGGGGCCCCATGACAATACCACTCCATTCCGGACCCCCCACCCTTATTAATGGCAGAATGACAAGGGGGTCTGGAATCGCTTGAGCATCATTGATATAGGTGCCCCAATCTTGACCGTTGAGAGATGCATGCCCGATTCTGGACCCCCCCCCCCCCTCCGTTAAAGGTAGAACGACGAGGGGGCTCAGGAATGAAACTTCGGCCGTAGATCTCGTCAGGCATATCTTGACTGTCCAAATCTGCCTGCTTGTTAAAACAACGCACCAACCCTTTAAAACTTTGGGACAAATGGGTTTTCCAAATCTCTCTTTTCGCCCAAGGGGATGCTTCTTTTAGGAAAATACCCCTTACATGATTATGTGCTAACATTAGGCTCCATAAGGGATGGCACGCCCCCTATGGGCTGTCGAGAACTCTTTTGTAGCTTCAATGCCTTGCTGTTGGGCTATGGAGTCATTTTCAAAACATAAAGATAAAAGAAAAACAATATTTACAAACGCAGAAGAGCCATGTGTGGCTCAAGAGAAACATCTCTTCAGGAAATGCCCATTCATAGGGCCATTGAAAACTTCTTGATCCTTCAAATCCCGTAACTTGTAGGTATTATTTGAAAATACTTCAGATATTTTGAAGGGCCCGACCCATAGGACTTCGAATTTTCCATGCTTTCCCTTGTCTTTCTTAGGAGCATCCCATTTTAGTACCAGATCTACCATCTGTAAATCTTCCTTCTTAGCCTTCCTGTCAAAATCCTGCTTGATCTTCTGCTAACAGTCTTGAACTTCGTTCATCACCTGCTCTCTGGCTTGCTGGACCTCTACCAACTGATGAATTCTTCTGATCATATCATCAGGCTCTCCTTGATAATCCTAGAGGAATTTTGCTATAGGCACGGTTAGCTGAGAAGGAAAGACAACTTTTGTCCCATAAACCAATTGGAAAGGGGAGATGCCTATGGATCTCTTTGTGGTCACTCGATCAACCCATAGAGAGAATTTCATCTTTGAATCCCAGACCTTTTTGTTGTCCTCTAACAGTCTTTTGATGATCCTTATTAGGCTTTTGTTGGAGGATTCTGCTAAACCATTGCCCTTGGGATAATATGGGGTGGAGTGAATCAGTTTGATCCCAAATTTCCCACAGAATTTGACCAATGGTTCAACTTTGAAAGATGTTGCGTTATCAGTAATAATTTTTCTTGGGCAACTGAATCTTGTGATGAGATCCTCCAGGAACCCAATGATTACCTTATGGGAAGCCCTCCTTGTGGGGATAACTTCTTTCCACTTGGTAAAGAAATCTGTGGCAGTCAGGATCCATCTATGTTGTCCACTGGAAGTAGGGTGGATCTCCCCAATAAATTCTAGGTCCCACTGCTGGAAAGGTCCCAAAACAACCACAGGTTTTAAAGGAAGATATTTAAGCTATTGCTTTCCTCAGAACCTTTGGCATTTGATGCAATCTCTGACCTCTCTGTAGACGTCGGTGAATAAGGTGGGCCAGTAGTACCCAGCCCCGAGGATTTTGTAGGCTGTGGTTTTCTACAAATGGTGCCCTCCACATAGGCTGTCATGAAATTCAACAATGATCCTTTGAGCCTCTTGTGGATTCATACATTTTATAAGGATCCCCGGGGGGTATTTCTAATATAAAACTCGGTCAACAAGGTAGTATTTGACTGCTTTGAGCTTTATATCTCTTGCCTTACTCCTTTGCAGGCCATCAGGAGGCCGCAACTCTTGCAAAAAATATATGACATCCTTGTACCAAGGACATCACGCCAACGGGGGTTCTAGTCAAGGGTCTACATCAGACAGTTGATCCTACTGATTTTCTGAGCATTCATTAATGAAACTTACCCCCAAAGATTTGCAATTTGCTTCAGCCAATAGCTTGGCTAAACCTTGACCTTTGATCAATTTGGTAGGCCTTATCTCCAGATCAAACTCAAGGATCTTGGCTATCCATTTACTCCTCCTCCCATCTATATCAGGTTGAATAAGAATGTCCTTCACAACAGCTGAGGGAACATAAGAAATGATTTTTTACTGTAGGACATAGATGCTAAAATCTTTGAGATATTTCACCAGGGCATAGGCCTGCTTCTCCATGATGTCATACCTGATCTCAACATTCCTTAATGCTCTACTAAAATAAGCAATAGGCTGCTCCAGCCTGACATCATTTTTTTGTAGTAAAACAACAACCACTGTGTCAGATGAAGAAAAGGAGAAAATAAGGAAATTCTTTGGGTAATCAGGACTGATAAGCACAGGAGCTTCATTCAAGGATTTATTTATCTGCTCAAAGGAATTTCGAGACTCATAAGTCCACCTTACTTCACTTCCCTTTCTCAACATGGTTATTATGAGCTTTACCATCTCAAGAAAGTTAGAAACAAACCTCCTTAGAAAATTAATTTTACCAAGGAAAGACTGGACTTCTTTCCTGGATCTCGGGATTGACAAGGCTTGGATTGCTTCAACTCTACTAGGATCAATCTTGAATCCTACTGCTGATACTATGTGGCCCCGTAACTTTCCCTCCTTCATGGGGAACACAGATTTTTTGGGATTCAATGAAAGGCCAAAACTCCTACATTTCAGAAAAACCTTCCTGAGATGGAAACATTGTTCTTTATCAGATTTGGAAAAGACTATGATGTCATCCAGATAGATAACCACAAACTTATCCTTTTCTCCGATGAAAGCTATGTCCATGGATCGCTGAAAAGTTTCCCCCACATTCATCAATCCAAAGGGAATTTTAGCATACATGAATGTGCCCCATGGAGTGGTAAACACTGTCTTTTCTCTGTCCTCGGGTAGAACAAAGATTTGATTGTAGCCAGAGAAGCCATCAATCATGGAAATCCTGGATGCTCTTGTCACCCTCTGCAATATATGTTTCATCTTTTGCAGTGGGTAATTGTCCTTCCTTGAGCTCCTGTTAAGGTTTCTAAAATCTACACAGAGTCTGATTTCTTCATTCTTCTTCCTCACTGGGACCAGGTTGGCCACCCATTCTGAAAATCTCAATGGCAAGATAATATGGGCATGTAGCAGCTTCTTCACCTCTCTCTCCATGATGGGAAGCAACATAGGATTGATCTTTCTTAGTTTCTTCATAAATGGCTTTGCCTCCTCTTTCAATGGGATTTTATGCTCAATGAAAAAAGTGTCATAAGTTTTGAGGTCTTCATAGGTCCAGGCAAAAACATCCACAAACTCCCTCAATAATTCAACGTATCCGGCCCTTTGCTCCTTTGTCAGGCTTCTTGACAATTTGACAAACCTGGGTTCATTCTCGGTGCCAATGTTGCACTGAGTCATATCAACATCATCATCTGAGATTTTCTCTTTTAATTCCACATCGTTACTATCAAAAAGCCTTTCCAAAGGAACTAGTCCCTTTGGAATATGATTGTTGGGCAGTTGCACAATGTCACGCTGTGCAATCTTACTCAGAAAATTACCATCATCAAGCTTTGCTTCGGAAATAGGGTCTTGATCAATATGCAACGTTCTTCGACAGTCTCCAAAAATATTTTGATCTCAAGATCATCCTCGAACACCTTCCAATGTTTTACATTGTCAGGTATGGAGGGCCTGTATTTTACTTCTACATCATATCTGAATTTGGGTGGCAGGGGCACTTTTAAACTGCTCGCTGATGTAGCCAGAGAATTTTCCACTGTGTTCTTCTCTCTTGGAATGAATGAAATGTTAAATGTTGATAAGAAACCATCGATTAGGTCCCATACCTCATTTCTGTAACTCCTAAGTTGAGGATTCTTGGCCTGATAAACTTTTCTAATCTGCTAGACTATCAATTCTGCATTTCCGAACACTGCTACCTTTTGAATCCCCATTTCTTTTGCAGCTCTTAAGCCTAAAACAAGAGCTTCATATTCTGCCACATTGTTGGTTGTCTCAAACTCTAACTTGTATGACATAGATATGGTTTCTTGAGTAGGTGACACAAAAAACACTCCAACACAAGTGCCTTCCCTAGAAGAGGTTCCATCAAAGAACATTTTCCAGACAGAGGCGATGGGGGAAGGAATTTCATGAGAAGAAGTGGGCTGCTTTCTGAGTTTTAGAAGGGGCTCGGGAGAGTTAGTGAGCTGTAGTAAACTAGAACCTAAATTAGTGTCAAGAGAAAAGATAGGATGATTAGTAGGATTGGCTTCGTCACTGATTATGTAGGCCAGCTGGGCTTGTCTGTACAGTCTCCTATGTTCCCCCCCAAACACTGGAATAGTATCATAAGTTAGGTCCATTTGCAGGGTTCCCCCAAGTATTTTTATCCATGATCTTGATAACAACATACTAAACTTGGGGGGAACATCAACCACTACAATGTCCATGACCACACTTTTCATGGGTAGCTGAAACAAGGTCAAAACCAGATCTTTGATGACTCCTAGACATTGAACTTTCCTGGATTCAAAGGAATAAAGTTCATGATAGGCTCTGGTGAATTCTAGTCCTAACTCTTCCATGAAAGTTTTGGGCATGAGGTTGTGGGAAGCCCCTGAATCCATCAAACAGTTGTGCAGTACCTTGTCATGTATGTTCAATGATGTATAGAAGGGAGGGGATGAATCATTTCTGTCTTCTATCATAGGACCTAGGATGATTGCAGGCTTTTCATCTTCCAAATTGATGGAGTCTGTGGGATGGAACAAGGTTTCAGACTGTGATAGTTCGGTGAAGATTTTTTTGAACACTTCATGTTTGATCAGTTTGGAGAGGGGCATAGGGATTCTGATTTTTTGAATTTCATGCTCAAAGTTAAAAGAGGATGCGAGCTTTGGAATTTCCCTTACTTCAGGAACATGAATCTGGACCATTGGAGAAGGGTATTGGGCATTCTTACCTTTGTTGTTGTCTGCTACTTCATTAGCAGGCTTCTCCATTCTAGTGAGTTGTTTAGGAACATCAGGTGCTCCTGTCTTCTTCTTGGATCTTAGGTTATACTTGTTTTGGCTGCTACTAGCCTTGTCTCCCTTGCTCAGCTCGTTTAGCTGACTATGTATGAGATATTCCTCGTACACTGATTGAGTGAGATGAGGAAAAGGAGAAGTATCTCCGAAGCAGTGGATTTCAGGATCAAGCTCGTCTAAATCCCCTTCTTCATCATTAGCTACAAAATTATTTTGAAGAGGGGCTTGAATCTTCTGATCTTCTCTATCTCTTCCCCTCTAGTCCCTTTGCATAATTCGGGGAGCATTATTTGGCCTCCTGAAATTTCCTTTGTTTTCGGTATTTTGAGGATTTATGTATGTTTGCTTCCCCTCCACCTTCATTTTCTCCATCTTTGTGGAAAGAGACTTCACTATCTTGGTCAATTCATCCACTTGAGGGTGAGGCACAGAGGGGCCAGAAGTCGAGGCTTTAGATCTTCCCTTTCTTCTGTCTGCATCAGTCTTATTTCTTAGTCTGTCAACTACTAATACATTAGTTTTCACTTCTATGGATGCATCTTGCATTTGAGCTAGGGAGGTAGATCTTCTCTCTCTCAATAGAAGGAATAAATCAGGGTCGAATGCACTAGAATAAGAGATTTTAGCGGAGGCTTATGTGGGTTTTATATCAGCAGGGATCTTATTATACATCTTATTGAATCTTTTGGAGAAGTCAGAGACAAACTCTCCTTTTTTTTTCTTCAAGGACCCAAACTCAGTCATGTAATACGTGAAATCTTTTTTATCTCCCCATTTCCTTAGGAAAGCATTATCTAGAGCTTCAATCCCAACAATAGATCCGGGGGCCAATCCCCTAAACCATTTTCTTACCTCACCATCAAGGCTCTGGACGAAGACTCTCATCCAGACATCTTCATTTTCAATGTTCAGGTTGTTTGCGTAACTGTAGAAGGCAACAAAGTGCCCTTCCTCAGTTATGTCCTCTTCCCCAGTGAATTTAGGCATATAATTCAAGTAATGTCCAGCAGGGAGAGGATTCATAGGTTGAAGTAGGATTAAGGGGGCGTATCTGGCAGCCACTATGACATCCATTCTGTTTAGAGGGAGATTAGAACCTACCATAGGAGCAATAGGTGTAGGAGAACCAGGAGGAGACGAGGTTTGAGTTAGAAAGACAGGAATTGAGCTTACAGGACAGGAGGGGAACAACAGAGAATTTAGAGAACAATCTTGTGGGCTAAAAGGAACAAAAGTTTCCCTTTCTTTAACGACAGTAGTAATAGGAGAAGGGGTGGTAAAACCTGGGGTAGGAAAATATTCAGAGGTGTTGGGTCTGAACCAGGGTATCACCTCAGGGGAGAGGGGAGTGACAAGGGTTTCTCCTACCAATTCAATACCAGGAGGAGAAAACGGAGCAGGAACACTCCCAAAATTTAGACTATGGGAAGCTCCAACAGAAGGTAAATAAACAAGTTGAGATGAAGGCGTTGGAGTTTCTATAAACTCATGAAAATCATCAGAAATACCTGGTTTACAAGTAGAAGTACCTCCTTCAGAGGACTTTCCATTTCTGATAATCTTCTATGGGTCAACTTCAGGTGGTGCTAATGACAGCTGAGGAGTAGACTTTGTATGTCTGCCTCTAGAAGCCACGACTGAAAAAATGGAGTCGCTTGTGGGTTCGCATCAATGGAGTAACCCAGCGGAGTCGCCAGGTGTACAGTAGCAATCTCAATAGTTCTGATATCTGATGCACCTTCAGAATCAGTTAATTGTTGTCGTTCAATCCTGGGGAAGATATTCAACTTTGTCCCCGACAACGATGCCAGAAATGTTAGCGTCAGAAGTCACTCCTGGATTGTGACAGAAGCATAGCCAAACGCCCATCAGTTTATTTCACGAATGGTTTAAAAGGGGGTTATCGAATGGAGGTAAACTCAGGACAATATCGTTTGACTCAGAAAACTAGGCCAAAAAAGCATAGGGAAGTGAGGGCCACAACTAACTTCAGTCAAAAATTTGAGTTAAAGCGAGAGTAGAGGGAAAACTTGGGAGAAAAGGGAGGAGACTGCTCTGGGCATCAGACCTTCCAGTAACTTAGGGAATAAAAACAAAACACTGAAATGTGCCTAAATGACACAGTGATAACCGCACACTGATCAAACCTATCATACTATGCAGCCACAACCATCTGACTGGATCCTCCAATTCCAAATCATTCAGTGCCAGGTGAAAAGACAACGTGAGAGACTGTTTAAGACTGGTGCAAAGATTGCAGTGATCAACCATACATCATCCTACAATATGCAACCCTCAACTGGATCCTCCAATTCCGAGTGTTTCAAACAACTGACAGACAAAAACAAAAGAAAAGAGAAGCTGACTTCCATTAATTTGACAGTCCCAAATCGAAATACATAACCATATCTTCCTCAGAAACTTTACAGTCGGGAGCTTAGCTCAACCAATGATAACTTAAAAAAAATGGCAAAATTGCCTACATATACTCGAAGCAAAAAAACAACAGCAAAATCGAGACACTACATTAAAAACATTGCGTCTGCATGTCTGCTGACAGTCTGCGCATGCAGTCTTTGAATGATCGTGCACTTATGATAGACGCAATCAGACTCCTGATAGCCCTGTGAATGAATCAAAATTCCTTTAATCCTTTGCTGGAATTTCCATTTATAGTGGAAATGATGTCTAACCACCCCCAACAACTTCAATAACCGCTTCCTTGGGATTGGGAACGACCAGGTAAACTCTGCACTCTTGGGATGTGGAGGCCTTCTCGCGCTACCACCTGGATCGTCTGAATGACCTAATGGATAAGGCATGGAGGCCGGTGCGAAGACTAGGGAACATGATTGGAAGTGGTAGATGAGTGGTGACCATGCAGGGATGAGGGGAAACTGTGAATAAGGAAGCGACGAGGACAAGATTGATCAAGGGGGGACGCTTCACTTATGGCAGGATGACATGGAAGAGAGTGGGACAGATGTCGGAGGACGAGGAGGAGCAAAAGGAAGTGGGTCATGCTGCAGAGACAAGTGGAGAACAAATGGCAGGGGAGAAGAAAACACAAGAGGTGACACGATAGGAGGGGGCCCCATGACAATACCACTCCATTCCGGACCCCACCCCCCCTATTAATGGAAGAACGACAAGGGGGTCTAGAATCGCTTGAGCTTCGTTG
>JZKD02S1704452.1:58339-74055 GCA_000966675.3 Picea glauca
AGAATGAAACTTCGGCCGTAGATCTCAACAGGAAAATCTTGACTGTCCAAATCTACCTGTTGATTAAAATAACGTGCCAGCCCTTTAAAACTTTGGGATAAATGGGTTTTCCAAATATCTCTTTTCATCCAAGGGGACGCTTGTTTTAGGAAAATACCCCTTACATGATTATGTGCTAACATCAAGCATCACTGAAGATGAGCCCATTTGAAGCACTTTATGGAAGAACGTGCAATACCCCAGTAAGATGGGACAACCCAGCTGATAGGGAAGTGGTTGGGCCAGAATTGTTGAAGGAAATAAAAGAGAAATTGCTGAAGATTAAACAAAATTTGAAGGTTGCCCAAGATAGGCAGAAAATCTATGATGATAAGAACATAACTCACAGGGAATTTAAATTAGGGGATCATGTTTTCTTGAAGGTGAAAGCCAACAAAAGTTCCCTAAAGCTGGGAAACTATTCCATGCTGGAATCCAGATATTGCGGGCCATTTGAAATTCTAGAGAGGATTGGTCCAGTAGCATATATTCTTACATTGCATACATATATGTCTACACATAATGTATTTCATGTCTCATTGCTTAAGAAATATATACCTAATGCTAATCATGTTATTGATTGAAATGTGATTTAGGTGGAGAAAGAAAGTTCTTTTCAGGTGTATTCAGTGCGTATACTAGACCAGAAATGCAAGAAGCTCTGGAATCAAGCCATAGAGATTGTAAAAGTCTAGTGGATTTGGTACGGTCCTGAGGATGCAACATGGGAACATGAAGATGCTATGAGGGCAGAGTACCCACATCTTTTTGAAGATTTTAGAAATCTTGTTGTTGTTGTGTAAATAAGTTGCACTGAGGACAGTGAAAAAATAAGGGGAGGGGATTGTAACACCCCAAGGTTGAGCCCCTGCTGAATTGTAATTATGTTTATAGGTCGGTGAGCCAAGTGTTTATAAGCTAGAAGACTTATATGTTTATTAGGTCGGAGAGATTAGATGCTTAAGGCCAATGAGCCTATTTTTGTATATGTAAACACTCATATCATTAATAAAATTACATCGTTGCGTGTAGACCGACCAGGAAGAAAGAGTTATGGGGGACTAAGATCCACTAGGTAGGGTAAGGGAAGGGCTAAGTGTCTAGGAATACAGGCTAAGCTAAAGGGATCACCTCTAAAGGAATAATATTATATTATTATTAAGGTTGACATAATCAGTGTTTTCCTAAGTTCATGGGGAAAGGGAACGAGTGTTAAGTGGAGCTCATGCAGCTTCAGGAAGACATGTGTCAACTTGGGCACATGCAGTTATAGCAGGGAAAGTCGGCTCATTGGGGGTTCCCTCGCCATTCTCTGGAAATATGCCATCTTTTCCGATTCACCCACTGATTCATGCATTGAGACTTTGCCTCCATCATCGACCTCTACATCATTCACGCACCCAGGAACCTACAGGCACTTTGAGCTACCTTTTACTTTTCTTATGAAGCACAATGCACTTGTACTTTGCCTGAGCCTGTACTGTGACTTAACAATTTTGTTGTTGTTGCCAACGCAATTCCTTGACTGAGCGTGGATTGCTTCCATCATCTATTCTATACTGAGCTTGTTGCTTCCATCACCCTCACTTGAATTGACTTAGGAGCTAGACTGAATAAGTGGGTTGTCGGTCCTGTGGGTTTGAAGAGGCGGGTTTTTAGGCCCGTGGACTGAACAAGAAGATTGTCAGGCCTGTAAGAAACTCTCTACAGGTGAGATAGGTTGTTGGGGAAGTGATTTTCCCAGTGGGAGCCTAACAACAACTATAGTGATCTAAGAATTCATGTCCGACCTGTTGCTAAAGCCCTGGATGGGAAATGGGGTAGACGAAGGACTGTTGAAAAGAGAAGGGACACACTTCCTGGGGTGGGAAAATAATGTGGGGAATGAGAGGCTGTAGGATGTTTGTGTGAGCTGGCTCATGGGAGAAAATCCTTTTTGTTGATTTGTGTGACTTTCCTATTGTCCTTGCCAAGCCTAGGAATCCCTTGCCCAATGGATTTTATTCCCAGCTCAGGGGTGACCCATTGCTGAGCATGATGAGAAACGTGGTCTAAGGCTGGGAGGTTCGTGGGAGGTCTACATGTAGTTGGTGGTAATATATTAAAAAATAAGTACCAAATCTATGTTCTGTGTATGATGTGTATCTTGAAATCAAGTTATAATGTTGTTAGAATTGTCCGTGTATAATGCCTACATGTTTTAATGTTATTTCTGCATGAATAGTGGCATGAAGAAAATGCTATAGTTGTTTAATTTTCATTATATAGATATGTATATAAATATATATGGCATCAGAGCATGAAAGTTATTCGGTGGCATGGCCTGGCCTGTTGGTTTAGGGTCGGGGATGTCACAAATTGGTATCAGAGAAGAAAGGAAAAAGATACAGTTTGATTGGGTTAGTGTTACCCGATAGGGGTTGGTAGCCAGGGACGTTACAAAATGGTATCAGAGCGTTATTTGGAGTAGCATACCCAGACCTAGGTGGCTGGGGGTGTTAAAAAATGGTATGAGAGTAAGGAGAGATGTCCAAGAAGTGGCGTTGCCCGACCTATTGGTGGTTGGGCATGTTACATAACCTAGCCCTAAGACTGGAGGGAAAAAAGTTGATTGGCCAATTCACGGGCATCTAACCCTATCCTCACTCTATGGTGAACTAGATAGATACGAAATAACATCCATTGATCAAGGGGAAACTCTCTTTTGCATTTTTTGGGAGAGGGTTTTTCATTTTACTCTTTGAAGAAAAATTAGATAGAGATCTCATTTTTCGTAGTGGCCCTTACTTCATGGGTTCTCAAGGTATGTATCTCAACCACTGACTTCCAAAATTTAGTATAAAAAATGACATTCCCTCAGTAGTTCCACTCTAGATTTGTTTTCCCTATTTTCCTATGCATTACTAGAATAATGACACAATATGTAGCATGGGCAATGCACTAGGTAAGTACATCGATCATGTTGAACCACGTGATGACATGTAGGAATGTTCTTGCGTATATGTTGAAGTAGATATGGAAAATGGTTTTCGTGAAGCTATACAACTTACGCTAGACAATTGGACTTATCTGAAACAAGTGGACTATGAGAAAATCCCCTTTAAATGCAAAGTCTACCATCAGTATGGTCACTTCTCCAAGAACTAGATAAAATACCCCATGGTTCCTTTAGAGACAGAGCAAGAAGATCAATGGAAATTTTGAAAAAGAAGGAAATCGACTCTAAAGAAAGGTCCCTAGCCTAAAAAATGCACATTCCCCTCCCCGACTAGATTTGGGATCCTTGAAAGGTAAGCAACCTAATTCTCCCCCTAATCAAGAAGGTGTTCCTTCCAACATTAATAGGTATGAATCCCTCTTGAATATTGAGTTTATCACAGTCGAGAACCAGAATAATCCTATTGTGATAGAAGAAACCCCCAAATAATGGGATGTAATTCTTTTCAGTCCCCTCACCCCAGCCACCCCATCCCTCCCAAGTTGAAGAGATTGTTCCCCAACATTTTGCATCCTAACACATGACATATATCTTTTTTATCTTTGATATAGAACCAAATGAGGAATATGATGAGGAATTTGATAGGGATCAAGCTCAGAGTCAACCTGCAATGAGAGTAGTTATAATAACAAATAATAATAAAAGAGAAGAGGTTGTGGAAAGGGAAAAGGATCTCGACACACAGACCACAATCGAAAGATCTCTCAAAAAATAGGTAATGGTCACACAAAGTCATGGAGGACCCAACCTCACCAAGGGAGGGGCTTCAAAACCCCTAGGTAAATAATGAAGGTTCTCTCCTAGAATTTAAGAGGATTGGGAAATAAGGAAAAAATAGATTCTCTCAAAAGTTTAATCAAGAAAGAAAATCCCCATGCTCTTCAATCCAAGAGAAAAAAATGAAGGACTAAAAAATCCTTCAAATGAGTAATAAATTTTGGAACAATAGTTCAAGTATTGCAGTAAGATCTAGAGGGGATTCAAGGGGACTCTTTCCCCTATGGAATCCTTGGTTTTTTCATCTGGAGCACAACTTGGTGTCCCTTCATTGGATCTTAGTTCGGCTCGTTCATCTCCCCATAGGTTACATTGTGATTTTTTTTAATGTCGATATGCCTAACAATTATCATGAGAATAAGAAGTGTTGGAACTCTATGATGGATTTCCACGACTCATATTTCTCTTCGAACTATATTTTTGTAGGGGAATTTAACATGACTCTCCAGAAAAATGAGAAAAAGGGGGTCTTAATTGTCAAAGACCCCTTCAAGGAGAGGACAAAATATATCATTCATTCCTTGAATATGCTTGATATTTGGCCTTCTAAAGGATGGTTCACTTGGAAAAATATAAGGTTGGGCCTCGATCAAATTGTCACCTGGCTAGACAAGTTCCTAGTCCACAATTTTTTCTTAGAATCTTGTTTCTCCTTGTTCTCCTATATACTTCCTTGGTCCAAATTTGATAATTGGCCCATATCCCTTATGTTGGTTGAGCCTGTCAATTATTTCCCCATGCCATTTTGATTCAATCCTCTTTGTCCCAATGAGCCCCCTTGCTCAACTTTGTAGCTTCCTCTTGGAGTCATTGGATCTCTGGCTACTTGGATTTTTTCTAGAAACAAAAGCTCAGATCCACCAAGCTTACTATTAAGGAATGGGCCAAGAAAAAGTTCTTAGTTCTAGAGAAAGATCTCAAATCCTTCCATATCTATTTGTATCTAATCCAGAAAAGAATAGATGAGTCAAACAATTACCCAAGAAACCTTAAAATAAGAGAAATTGGTATTTTTGTAGTACCAGTCTGCCCTCCACAGGGAGGAGGAAAAATGGCAGTTAAAATCCCAAAGTATTTGGCTACAGGAAGGGTATTAGAATAATTCCTTTTTCCATCGGTAGTAAAAAGTGAGGCTTTATAGGAATAATGTGAAGGAAATCAGAATGGAGGAAGGGAAGGTTTTCTCATCTTTTGACGAAATTAAGGATGCAACTTTCAAGCATTTTGAGCATGTTTATATTGAAATATGCCCAGTGGATGCAACATCCCAAAATCAACTCTTGGCCAATATCCCCTCTCTTGTTATCCCAAAGACATCCAATCCCTTTTCCACTTGGTCTTTGTGGAGGTAATTTGGAAGAAATTCCTACAATTTGAATCAGACAAAGCCTCGAGGCTTGATGGGTTCATGGGTCATTTTTAGAAAAAATATTGGCACATAATAAAATTTGATCTGGTAAATATGATTCAATATTTTCATAAATATTCTAGTATTGGAGGATTGACTATTTTGACTTTCTTGGTGGTGATCCCAAAGGAAGAAAATGCCACCTCTTTTTTAGGTTCAAGCTAGTTTCTATGTGCAACATTTATTACAAGATCATTGCAAATATCATTATGAACAGACTCAAGTTGCTCCTCCATAAGCTCATTTCATGTAATAAAGGGGGATTCATTGAGAAATGAAAGATAATGGATAACATAATCATGTTCCAAGAAGTAATCCACTCCATCAAGGCTAGGGGAGACAAAGGAATTATTATCAAAATTGATATGGAAAATGCATTTGATCACATCATGCACACTTTCCTTCTTGAAAATCTTCATAAATTTGGTTTTGATAAGAGTTTCACCAATTTTATCTCCTCTTGCATCAACAATCCTTGGATTCCCCCTTGGTCAATGGTCTCCCACTAAATTTTTTCAAAGCCTCTCGAGGCCTTAGGAAAGGTTGTCCCCTTTCTCCATTTCTATACATTCTAATGGAAAAACCACTCAATAGAAGGTCAAACTATAAAAGGTGTGTGATTCATGTTATTGAAGGATTTGTACTTGTGCAAAGCCCGCAATAACATCCCCAAATATTGTGTAACTATGGAAGAATCTACCACTATCACCTAAGTAGGATATTTCCTCATTTTAGTGATGGAGGAGGTCTACCACAAAGGAGGATTCCCTGGTGACCTCAAGGGATCAAATAGAAAGAAATAGCCAAGAATACCACCCCCTATCTTGGTTACATGTTAGTTAGGTCTAGGTATAGGAAATAAAGAGAGGTTGTAATGTGTTTGTTGTACCTACCTGGAACAAGAACAAATTGCAACATATATTTGATAATTACTAATCTAAATCATGCAACAATGACCTCTCTAGACAGTAGACAAGTAAAATTGCATTGGCTATTATAAATTATACCAATAAACAACTTTATGCCAACAATAAAAGATTTGCAACAACACTAATAAATAATGTCTAGAAACCCCAAAATTGGTCATGAAAACTAAGCATTAAACCAATAGATTATTATCCAATTGCTAGAGATAGTTTCTAAATAAGTTAATCCGCTTATAACTAGGTGTATGCAGGAAATTAAGAAAATTTCCAGCTATACTAACAAAATTTTGTAACAACAACAATAAATAGTTGAATTTAGCTAGGGTTAAGGTTAGTCTCAAATGCATTAAACTTGAAGATTGATCCAATTTAAACTAAAGAGGTGGAATCTAAACCCTAAGGTGAAAGCTTGTTTGGGCCTTGGGCTTTATACTTGGAGGAAAATGATATCTATGGTGCAAGAAAATTTGGGCCCTATGTGCTATTTTTCCCTTCTTGTAGGTTCAAATAGGTCAAGGATCAAATGTCTAGGGTTGAAATCCTAAAGTGCAAGCAATTTTGGGCTTTAGGATTCTAACCCTAGAAAGAACGTTTCACAAAATTGGACAAATAAAACTTTACGAGGAAGAGAAGCACTTATGTATTCCTCTTATGGTTTCAACAAAACAAGATCATTTGCAATAAAATAGCAATTTCACCATTTACATCAACAAGAAATAATATAATTACAAAAAATTACTTATTTCATTCATGAAATCGTGAGCATAAAACCCTAATTGTAGAAATATCCATCAAAAATGAGAAAATCATCCACAAGAGACCCTCCTTCAAGCATATCACATAAGAGAAAATGAAAAATAAGGATGAAATAACAAACTTCTTTAAGAGTGTCACCCCATAAGTGCGAGGAATGATGATGAGAAAATGAAAGCTAGCGCTAGACTTCTTATATGAGGCCAGACTAGCAAATTTGTCCACATAAAATAAAATAACATTCATTTGAAGTGGGGCTAACTCCTCATTTTTCCTTTAAAAAATTCTAAAATGCAAAAATACATCATAAATGGCCACACGTGTGATGTCAAGCCCTTCTAGGCTAGGAGGCCATGTGGAAGCATCCCATGTTGGAGTAAATGGAAATGATGTGTCTCCTCACCATGATAATTCCAAGTCATCATTGGTACCCTAACTATATGTCAAACCCTAACATTATGAAACCCTAGAAGATGACATCATCATCAAGAGATGGACAACATCTAGGATCCAAGGTGGTGCATCGAGGGAAAAGGAGGCTACATCTCATCTCTGAGTGACATCCCACTCTCTACTACTGAAACATCCTCTATCCAATGAATAATAAGGTATAGGGTACCCTGCCCAACATGTGGGATTCCAACCCATCTGTGTGCCATCATGGTCAGATCTACTCAAACCAAGCCCATCTGCCTATCATCCAAGGTTCCAAGGATGTGAGAGTTGATGTTTGTAAGTGGTGAGTCATTGTATGACTCACTACTCTGCATCACACATGCCAAATTCCTACAATAAAGACACAATTTCATAGGTACAATCCCATGACGTCCCTTAAATAACCATGTCAGGGCCATCCAAAACAAAGAAGAGTATAAGACATGGTTATCCAGTGTTCATACGAAATATTAGTCCTTAAATCATGCAAAGAAAGATGTTAATTAAGATATAATCCATGTAACCAATTCACCTCAGTATCTCCTTCAAGCATCACATGAACCCAGGACCTCATGTGAGTTGGAAATTTTAAGTATAGGAGGGCCTTTATCCAACCCTATTAGGTGTGCCAACCTAGAGAAGAAATAAAAGACCCAGGTAGAGTGATAGGTCCTGAGGGAAGAAAGAAATAAATAAACCCTTAAAGAATAATTGTGATAATGATATAGTTTAGGGCTTACTTCATGGCTTATGGTGTCATTAAATCCATTTCTATCAGTGCCTTTGTAGAGGGAACATGTGCTTCTTGAGATACCCTTTCCTTGATAATTTTTTCATTCCGAAATCCTTAATTTCCTTTTGGTACCCAATTATCATTTGCAAGTCCCCTTAAAAATGTTTCAAGATTCGTTCCTTCATTTTTTACTGGGCTATAGCCATTTATAATTTGTGCATTCATTCATATCAGGAGAGGGGCAATTACCATTAGAGGGGGTAGAGCTCAAGTTGGCTTGATAATTTTATGGTGGCCTTTATCATTAATAGAATAACGTATATATAGAACAACCACATCAACCTATGGACCTTCATCCCCTTCTTCTCATGAGAGAATGGATCATGACCCATTACCAAATTTTGGTACACTATGAGAGGGTCTAGGATGGAAAGAGTTAAGTATGGTGGGGAATGAAACTTTGCCCTTGTGAGGTCCTCCCACTAGTACCCCTTTTCCCTCAGTAGTGAAAACATGATACTAGGGCATAGAAGATGACCACCAAGGTGAAACAAGGCAACTGATGCAATTTACCAAGCCATTGATTCATTATCCAACTTCAACCAAAGATCCTCATCGACATTACCAACAAATTAATCACAACACTTCACAAGAAATAAGGACTAACAAACGTCATGGTGACTCTAGCTTACCATCTCCCATAGAATGGGTTGCTTGGATGTGATGAGTCTTAGTTGACCTATAGCTGTGAAGGTAAATGAGGGGAACTATTGGGATGCCATCTGTAGACATGTTTATCATCATCATGGTTGATATCATTTTATCCATTGTGTTCCATGAGATATGATATCCTCTAGTTACCCCTAGGAATGGGGGTGTAACATGTGACATCCCATGAATCAACATTATCATGTGAGTTAAGAAGATAAATCACTCTTAGTTTGTGGACGATACCCTATTTTTAGGTGGAGCTTCTCTGGTGATTGTAGCTCACTTCAAAGTAGTCTTGTAATTGTTCACTGAGGCTTATGGGGGTTTGATTAACAGTTGAAAGAGTTAGATCTACATCTGGAATGTCATCATCTATTTTGTTTCTACCTTAGACAAGATCCTTCAATTATATTTCTCTTCAAACTAGAGCTCCTTCAAATATTTGGGTATTCCTATTTTTCTTCACTTCCCCTCCTTTGTTCTCTAGAAGCATATTTTTGATCAAATAAAGGAAAATTTTCATAAATGAGGAACTCAGTGGCTTAATACAACAAGTCGACTAGTGCTAATAAAATCAGTTTTGTTAGCTTATCCTATTTATCAATTTTATTCAATGCTTTCCCTTGGGAGTGTCAAATAATCTCTGTCCAAGGAGATTAGGAATTTCTTATGGTAGTGTGGAAAGTCCAACACTAAGCGCTTTCATTTGATAAATTGGAACACAATTAGGTCCCCTAATTCAAGAGGTGGTTTTGGAATCATTGAACTGACCCTAATGAATGTGGTCATCAAGGAAAAGATACTCTTGAGGCTCATATTGGGTAATAGTCCCCGACGGAAAAAAGTCATTCTTGTCAAATATCTCTCTAGGGACTAGCTCCACTATTAGATAATACCACTGAGGTCCTTTGAGGTTTGTAAATCTAGCACTTGCTTAAAGAATCTCTCCCCCTTATATAGGATTTGTTGACTTGGATCCCTGGGAATGAAAAAAAAAATCAATATTTGGTAGGAAAGTATCATGGGAAATAACCCCCTATCCTATGACCCTATTTTTCTTCTTCTTATTCAAAATTTGATATTATCTAAGAGGAAATCCTCCCTCTTTTATATACCTTCTTAGTCTAGATCAAAATTATGGCTTAGGTGGGAATTGGACTCTGTTGCTCCTCATCTCCAAGAGTCCACTAACCATTTGGTTATGAAACTGAAAGGGATGGCTCCTCGATATCACTCTAATCCTGATTTAAGAGGTTGGAGTGGCCATGGATACACAGTCCATGTAGGATATGAGTTACAACTCCTCCAAGAAATGCTTCCGCCAAAGGCCAGACTCTGGAACAACATCTGGAGTCAGGATTGTCTCCCTAAAATAAATATCTTATGCTAGACCTTGGTCCATGGGAATATTCTTATAGGGGAAAATTTGATCAAGTATGGTATCCAAGGTCCCTATAGGTGTGTTCTCTACAGTGTAGCCAGTGAAACCTCCCCCACCTCTTTTTGAATTGTGATTGTTCCATGTCATAATGGCAATTGGGTCTAGATGAGATTTCTCATTAGGTCCACTGGCCTAATTATACTGGTCATATTCTTGTCATCTAACACTCCTTCTATTTGGATTCCTTATTACACAAGATACTCTTTAGAATAATCAAGAATTCTCTACCCAAATTCATTTTCTAGAAGCTTTGGTTGGCCAAGAATAGAGCCATCTTTAATGGTGAAATTATCCTGCCTTGTTTGGTCATAAATAAGGCCCACACCCATTTGTGTGATCACTTTTACTCTCAGCAACCTAGGTCCTCTCCTCCCTAGCCCCTTGACAGAGATGAGGAGAGTTGGCTCCAACAATTTTTTATTCTACTTTATGTTGCTCCCCCCTTAAGGTCCATTTCACACATACAACTTCATTTCTCTCCCCCAAAATTATTTATTTGGCTTCTCTACCAATCTATCCATACTCTTTGTTTTGATGGTGCATACACAGGAAACCCAGGGGTGGCAAGAATGAGTGGGTTTCTTCTAGGCCCTCAAGGAATTATTGAATTATCTTAATCTTGGGGCCTTGGCCTTGCCACAAATAATCAAGAGGAGGATTATTCCCTCATGTAGGGTGTTCTTCTTGCCATTTTGAATTTTTTTATGTAATTAAACATTGTGGGGGAATCCAAGAATATAATTCATCACTTTGTCTCAGAATCATCTATTAAGGATTTTAGAATTAGATCTATTCTCCAAAGAATAAGGTATGTGCTTTCCTCTATTCCCCGGGCCCACTTATTTCACGTCCAAAGAGAAAACAATGGGCCTTCCGATTTCCAAGCCAACTTTTCCTCCTCCATGCAAATTGAGTCTTTGAAGGTTAATGGGGTGATCACCCTCAATCATATTCTGTGATGTCATCTTTCATTATTGCAATAAATTGGGGGGGAGGTGGGGGGGTTATGGCCACCTTCCTAGCATTTCTCCTCATGGTAGATCTTTGTCAATCCCCTCCACTCACACCACGTCTTGTTTCAACTCATGGATTTATCCTCCCCTCATGCCTCCCTTAGTTTCATAGTGATATTTCTCCTCCCTTCAGTATGCTCCCTGTCTAGTCTATCATTGTAACGTACCCAACCTCTAGATGAATAACATTACGTGCGGAATACTCATGAACTATTAATATTTCTTACTTAATTAAATTTCCTATAGTTTACCAGCTACATATCACACCCAGGTTTAACCATTTGACTAATACTACAATTCTAAGTTCATCTAACAACATATATTAAAAACATAATTGCAAATGCTCAAACAAACAATAAACACACTGTTGAAATTACTAAGACAACTGAGAGGGGGGGGTGAATTAGTTGTCTCTATGCTTAAACAATTTTAAGTCTAATAAAACATTCTTAATCTTTCCTCNGGCCTTTATCCAACCCTATTAGGTGTGCCAACCTAGAGAAGAAATAAAAGACCCAGGTAGAGTGATAGGTCCTGAGGGAAGAAAGAAATAAATAAACCCTTAAAGAATAATTGTGATAATGATATAGTTTAGGGCTTACTTCATGGCTTATGGTGTCATTAAATCCATTTCTATCAGTGCCTTTGTAGAGGGAACATGTGCTTCTTGAGATACCCTTTCCTTGATAATTTTTTCATTCCGAAATCCTTAATTTCCTTTTGGTACCCAATTATCATTTGCAAGTCCCCTTAAAAATGTTTCAAGATTCGTTCCTTCATTTTTTACTGGGCTATAGCCATTTATAATTTGTGCATTCATTCATATCAGGAGAGGGGCAATTACCATTAGAGGGGGTAGAGCTCAAGTTGGCTTGATAATTTTATGGTGGCCTTTATCATTAATAGAATAACGTATATATAGAACAACCACATCAACCTATGGACCTTCATCCCCTTCTTCTCATGAGAGAATGGATCATGACCCATTACCAAATTTTGGTACACTATGAGAGGGTCTAGGATGGAAAGAGTTAAGTATGGTGGGGAATGAAACTTTGCCCTTGTGAGGTCCTCCCACTAGTACCCCTTTTCCCTCAGTAGTGAAAACATGATACTAGGGCATAGAAGATGACCACCAAGGTGAAACAAGGCAACTGATGCAATTTACCAAGCCATTGATTCATTATCCAACTTCAACCAAAGATCCTCATCGACATTACCAACAAATTAATCACAACACTTCACAAGAAATAAGGACTAACAAACGTCATGGTGACTCTAGCTTACCATCTCCCATAGAATGGGTTGCTTGGATGTGATGAGTCTTAGTTGACCTATAGCTGTGAAGGTAAATGAGGGGAACTATTGGGATGCCATCTGTAGACATGTTTATCATCATCATGGTTGATATCATTTTATCCATTGTGTTCCATGAGATATGATATCCTCTAGTTACCCCTAGGAATGGGGGTGTAACATGTGACATCCCATGAATCAACATTATCATGTGAGTTAAGAAGATAAATCACTCTTAGTTTGTGGACGATACCCTATTTTTAGGTGGAGCTTCTCTGGTGATTGTAGCTCACTTCAAAGTAGTCTTGTAATTGTTCACTGAGGCTTATGGGGGTTTGATTAACAGTTGAAAGAGTTAGATCTACATCTGGAATGTCATCATCTATTTTGTTTCTACCTTAGACAAGATCCTTCAATTATATTTCTCTTCAAACTAGAGCTCCTTCAAATATTTGGGTATTCCTATTTTTCTTCACTTCCCCTCCTTTGTTCTCTAGAAGCATATTTTTGATCAAATAAAGGAAAATTTTCATAAATGAGGAACTCAGTGGCTTAATACAACAAGTCGACTAGTGCTAATAAAATCAGTTTTGTTAGCTTATCCTATTTATCAATTTTATTCAATGCTTTCCCTTGGGAGTGTCAAATAATCTCTGTCCAAGGAGATTAGGAATTTCTTATGGTAGTGTGGAAAGTCCAACACTAAGCGCTTTCATTTGATAAATTGGAACACAATTAGGTCCCCTAATTCAAGAGGTGGTTTTGGAATCATTGAACTGACCCTAATGAATGTGGTCATCAAGGAAAAGATACTCTTGAGGCTCATATTGGGTAATAGTCCCCGACGGAAAAAAGTCATTCTTGTCAAATATCTCTCTAGGGACTAGCTCCACTATTAGATAATACCACTGAGGTCCTTTGAGGTTTGTAAATCTAGCACTTGCTTAAAGAATCTCTCCCCCTTATATAGGATTTGTTGACTTGGATCCCTGGGAATGAAAAAAAAAATCAATATTTGGTAGGAAAGTATCATGGGAAATAACCCCCTATCTTACGACCCTATTTTTCTTCTTCTTATTCAAAATTTGATATTATATAAGAGGAAATCCTCCCTCTTTTATATATCTTCTTGGTCTAGATCAAAATTATGGCTTAGGTGGGAATTGGACTCTGTTGCTCCTCATCTCCAAGAGTCCACTAACCATTTGTTTATGAAACTAAAAGGGATGGCTCCTCGACATCACTCTAATCCTGATTTAAGAGGTTGGAGTGTCCATGGATACACAGTCCATGTAGGATATGAGTTACAACTCCTCCAAGAAACGCTTTCGTCAAAGGCCAGACTCTAGAACAACATTTGGAGTCAGGATTGTCTCCCTAAAATAAATATCTTATGCTATACCTTGGTCCATGGGAAGATTCTTATAGGGGAAAATTTGATCAATTATGGTATCCAAGGTCCCTATAGGTGTGTTCTCTACAATGTAGCCAGTGAAACCTCCCCCGCCTCTTTTTGAATTGTGATTGTTCCATGGCATAATGGAAATTGGGTCTAGATGAGATTTCTCATTAGGTCCATTGGCCTAATTCTACTGGTCATATTCTTGTCATCTAACACTCCTTCTATTTGGATTCTTTATTACACAATCTACTCTTTAGAATAATCAAGAATTCTCTACCCAAATTCATTTGCTAGAAGCTTTGGTTGGCCAAGAATAGAGCCATCTTTAATGGTGAAATTATCCTGCCTTGTTTGGTCATAAATAAGGCCCACACCCATTTGTGTGATCAATTTTACTCTCAGAAACCTAGGTCCTCTCCTCCCTAGCCCCTTGACAAAGATGAGGAGAGTTGGCTCCAACAATTTTTTATTCTACTTTATGTTGCTCCCCCCTTAAGGTCCATTTCACACAGACAACTTCATTTCTCTCCCCCAAAATTATTTATTTGGCTTCTCTACCAATCTATCCATACTCTTTGTTTTGATGGTGCATACAGAGGAAACCCAAGGGTGGAAAGAATGAGTGGGTTTCTTCTAGGCCCTCAAGGAATTATTGAATTATCTTAATCTTGGGGCCTTGGCCTTGCCACAAATAATCAAGAGGAGGATTATTCCCTCCTGTAGGGTGTTTTTCTTGCCATTTTGAAATTTTTTATGTAATTAAACATTGTGGGGGAATCCAAGAATATAATTCATCACTTTGTCTCAGAATCATCTACTAAGGATTTTAGAATTAGATCTATTCTCCAAAGAATAAGGTATGTGCTTTCCTCTATTCCCTAGGCCCACTTATTTCACGTCCAAAGAGAAAACAATGGGCCTTCCAATTTCCAAGCCAACTTTTCCTCCTCCATGCAAATTGAGTCTTGGAAGTTTAATGGGGTGATCACCCTCAATCATATTATGTGATGTCATCTTGCATTATTGCAATAAATTGGGGGGGAGGTGGGGGGGTTATGGCCACCTTTCTAGCATTTCTCCTAATGGTAGATCTTTGTCAATCCCCCCCACTCACACCACGCCTTGTTTCAACTCATGGATTTATCCTCCCCTCATGCCTCCCTTAGTTTCATAGTGATATTTCTCCTCCCTTCAGTATGCTCCCTGTCCAGTCTATCATTTTAACGTACCCAACCTCTAGATGAATAACATTACGTGTGGAATACTCATGAACTATTAATATTTCCTACTTAATTAAATTTCCTATAGTTTACCAGCTACATATCATACCCAAGTTTAACCATTTGACTAATACTACAATTCTAAATTCATCTAACAACATATATTAAAAACATAATTTCAAATGCTCAAACAAACAATAAACACACTGTTGAAATTACTAAGACAACTGAGAGGGGGGGGTGAATCAGTTGTCTCTATGCTTAAACAATTTGAAGTCTAATAAAACATTCTTAATCTTTCCTCAAGTAATCATCAACAATATACAACATATTGACAGTAAAAGTAAAGAGCATCAGTCACACATAAAGTATACACATAAACAGATTTTTGCGAGGAAACCCATAAAGGGAGAAAACCTCTTCTTCTTCAAAATGATAGTCTTTTAAGCTATGTACATCATCTATAATTGAGCACCAACTCAATGTGAGGCTGCTACCTCTGTTTTACAAGCTGCAACTTGTTTGAGAGCACCAACTCTCTGGTTTCTCTAGCACCCACTAGAA
>JZKD02S1704452.1:74065-86549 GCA_000966675.3 Picea glauca
GAGAAAACCTCTTCTTCTTCAAAATGATAGGCAGTCTTTTAAGTTCTGTACATCATCTATAATTGAGCACCAACTCAATGTGAGGCTGCTACCTTTGTTTTACAAGCTGCAACTTCTTTGAGAGAACCAACTCTCTGGTTTCTCTAGCACCCACTAGAAGTAAGCACCAACTCCCTCAATGTTCCAGCACCAACTAGATGGAAGCACCAACTTCCAGTTACATAGGCTCCAACTTGTATAACAGAGAACACTTGTTCTCCCTTGCACCACCCTGCCACCTTGGTTTCTCTAGATGGAACCAGATGGAAGCTACAACTTCCTGTGTTCAAGATCTCACTTGAACCTCTGAGGACAACAGTCCTCTCGAGCACCTCCCAACCTCCCTAGAACATGAATGAATAAATAAACAGTCAACTACGCAGATAAATCAATTCTTACCAATCTTTCTTTGTTTTGTAAATCTGGTCTTCTACTAACTGTTCTGCTATTATTCTCTTCCTTTCTCTGTTCAACAGGTCTGCTCTGCATCAACTTGTTCTGTCATTCTGCTCTGCTTCTGCTTCACTTCATCATCTATTACTCTTCTCTGAGTTTCATCTCACACTGTGCATATTTTCAATCTCACACAACACATTCTATAATTTTTCCTTTCTTACAGTTTCATTCATTTTTCATACAAAACAACCAACAACACACAGTCTGTCTCATTTTATTTTATGCACACCCCCGACGGTTCAACTTCCCATCTCCTTAGGCAAAAGGAAGACAACTGTCTCAGCAACTGAAACACCAACTAATTGGAAATCATGAGTCTGTTTTGCTAACAGATTCGAAACTGAGGAGTTAACTGTGAGAGAGAACAGTAACCCTCTGATCAACACTTGATCTGATGGTTCAGATCATTCCGTGATTTCGCATATCGAGATTTTGACATTTCTGATGTTTAATGTTCTTGTCACTTACAAATCCCGATCCACGAAACTCCGTAAAGAAGTCAGATCAACGGTCCATATCACATCTTGTCCTGATGGTTCAGATTCAGTCAAGATTTCACACATCACGATTTCGACACTCTTGACGTTCAGTGTTTTTGTCACTTCAAATTCCTGATCCACGAAACTCCGTAATGGAGTCGTATCAACAGTCCAGATCACATATTAATCTGACGGTTGCAATTACGTCGCGATTTCTCATATCGCGGTATTGGGATTCTTGATGTTAATATTCTTTGACATCTCCAACACTCGATCCTCGAAACCCCGAAATGGACTTGGATCAACGGTCCAGATTCAATCTTGATTCAATGGCTGCGATTAAATCGTGATTTCACATATCGCGATTTCAGAATTCTTGTTGCATTGTTCCTTTTCCCTCTCCATGTCGCGATTCACGAAACTCCGATATGGAGTTGGATCAACGGTCCAGATCTGATCTTGATTCAACGGCTTCGATTGAATCGCGATTTTGGCATTATTGTTGCATTGTTTTCTTGTCTCTCCATGTCGCGATTCGCGAAACTCCGATATGGAGTTGGATCAACGGTCTATATCTGATCTTGATTCAATGACTTCGATTAAGTTGCGATTTTGAATATCGCGAAATCGGGATTCCCGTGGATGATATTACGTGACATATCCAACTCTCAATCCCCGAAACTATGACATGTACTGGAATCAACGGTCCAAATTCAACCTTAATCTGACGGCTCAGATTAAATCACAATTTCTCATATCGCGATTTCGAGAGGTTAGGGAACATCGTTCCTTTGACTCTCCAGTCAACAAACTGACGATATTTCCCCATGTGTCCTGCCTGATGATGGACGGTCCTCCTTCTTTCGGGATTTTGTACGCCCACTTCTCCTTGTACTTTAAAAAGCGTGCAGGTTCTCCTTGATCCAACGATGGTCGGGTCCTGCGCTTGGATCTAACGTCTGAGATCTGTCCTCCTCTTCAATGCGCTCTTCTTGTATTCATTCAGATCTGACGACAGTCGTTCTATCGAGAATTTGAAGGGAATCCAACGAACAAAAATTCTTCTCAAACCTTACGGGCCTACCTCTTCAGCATGCTCTTATTCAGATCTGATGGCCATCAGGAATTCAGAAAGAGATCCAACGAACACAGTTGTTGCTCTTCCCCAATTATCACTGCATCGTTGATCATCACTGCTGTACTCAAGCCATCATCACTACTGTACTTGCCATCAATGACAAGTATAAGCTTCCTGTAAAACATGCCAACAATCCTCTATACATTCTTCCTGTACTTTTTCCATTCGTTGTCTGTTAAATATTTTCCAACACACACAACATTTATACAAACAATTTGTACGACATAATGAACATAATAATAGAACATAGAAATTATTTGTATGCGTAATAACCAACTAGCTACATACAAAGGATGAACCTCCCAGCCATAGGAATTTTTGTTCATTTCCTCTCAACAACATGCCACCTCCGAGCTGAGGCTATGAGTCCACAAGGAAATTTGACCCTATGGCTATCCACTCTCCACACACAACAACCCCAAACCCAGGTTCTGCTATGTTATCCACAACCTGCACAAACCAAGGAATGGGATCCCCCTTCATTGCACATAGTCCCTCATGCCTTCCCACTTCCTTCTAGGTCTCTAGTGCATCTAGTTGACCAGAAATCCTCCGAGATACTCTAGGAGTCCTCACAATATCCTTCGCAAGGCTCTTGAGCCATTTCCTCAAAAGAAAAACACTCTACAACCCCAAAACACTATTTACAGGCACATAGGCCTCTCTCTTAGCATAAAACACAACCAAACAATGTCTGACATCAAGCACAACATGGTTGGTGCTCTTTCCAGCACTCAACTCCTCTCTTTCTATCCAAAAACTACAAGTAAAAATTGCTCTCTATGCAAAAACGTGACTATCTAAAATATGCCCCCTTAGCGATTCATATTTCCTCTCTTTTCTTGCTTTCTTGAATTGAATTAAACTCTTCCCCAAGTTTATTATAATCATTCTCATTCTCTCCAATAAATATGGGATGTGACTCCTCACACCCACCCTCTTACATGAGTTTAATGATTGGCTTCATGAACACTCAACAACAAATATAAGGTTATGCATAATGATAATAATTTCAAGAATATGGGTTGAATTAATACCCATGAATAATTCTCCCTTGGACCCCCTTTCTCTCATGGAATCATAGCCCCCCATCGTTCTTCATCCTTTTCGTATCGCAACTAGTGATTACTATGTTATTAATGATTTCAATGCACATAATATACCATTAGGCCCTTGACCACATTAAACTAATACATGCTCTTTTCCCCAACACACCACCCTAAATCACATTTATACAATTACATTATAATTCATGGGGATTAAAATTGAGGATGTTACATTCCCCTCCCCCTTGTTTTTGCACTGTCCCCAGTGCACAACACCCTACATGTGTACATTCATTTTACAATTATGGATCCCTGATCATTAATAAACATAAAGGATCTCCAAACCAAAATCACATAAAAATTCCAGCCTAAGAAAAATTACACAGACAATTAGAACAAAAATACATAGATACTTAGGCTCCCTGGCCCAAAACATGCAAGATAATTTCACAATTCATCATTCTAGCAACAATTCCAACCAATAGCCTCTCATATTTTGCAGCCTACACCACCTTTCTTTGGCTCCAACTATAATATTATTGATACTTTGTTTATTCCCACAACAATTCCAACCAACAAACTCTCGTTCCCCTCAACCTGCAAAACCCAAGTAAGTGTACCCCCTTCTTTGCACTGCAATCCCTCAGGATGTACCACTTCCTTTCCAGGTCTCCAACACAAGGTCAGACATGAAGTCTTTGAGTTTTGGCTCCACGAACTCCAACTGTGATAATGGAATCTGCAACTTTCAAATAGTTGCAATTGTGCTCCCTGCACAACATATTAACACGACTCTGGTGGGAAGAAAATACACAATCATGACATACAATCTTATGCAACTTCCCATAACAATTACAACATAATGCAATCAACTTAAACACACAAAACTATGAAGAAATAGACAAAATAAACATTCAGTCACATAAAAAATATATGTAGAAAATCCATTCAGGCACAACAAGAAACAATGAATAATGAAAACTTAAAACACATTGAACAAAAATTAACCCCTCTTTCTGCATAATTAACATGGTGATTACAATCACTTATTCATATGGTTTTTGATCGATTTCACGAGCAACCATGAAAATAATTTAGCTCATTTTTATTTTCTGACACACCCTCATGATCCCAACCACCATGTCATATGAATTCTTGATTTCCCTCGCCCTTTCCATCCTCACCCTCTAGGCTCAAACATCCCCTTCATTGCTACACAATCCCTCTAGTGATCCATCATTTATCAAGGTGTTCTTGCGCAAGGGGAGTTCCGACTCACTGCCAATTTTTTCACTGGAACTTTGTAGGTTATGAAAATCATAAAGTTCCAGTGTCATAGCAATAGCCTCCTTCCCGATCTTCCTAGATTTAGTAGCCATCACCTAATTTTTATCACACACATATGGTCATCATGATATATCACCATAACAATTTATTTATTAATTTTCCAATATTTATAATATAGGAAATCAAGTTTCCCAGGCAAGACATTTCTTCTCAAGATATTTGGCTCTTGCAATAGCAGGCATCAGTCTTTTGTATGGGCTTACACCATTTCCATATCCAATACCATTTTCTTGCATTTTTTCTTACTTTAATTCAACCAGGTAGATTGTTAGCATATTATAACAATCTGCAATAATCAATTTCTCAAATATGTTCTCTACAGGAAAATAAAATTTTCATGTATAAGTTTTTTCCTATTATGTTTGGCTCTTTAATCTATAGATATTGGTCTTCTTTATGTTCTTACATTGCTACCATGTCCAATACCAATGTTCCTACAATTTCCTCAACTTTCTTGCAACCAAACAATATTGTTATCACTCATATACGACATCATTTCACTACAAAATTTGCATTTAGTCCATGAAATAATTTTAGAATTATATTACTTTAGAATTCAATTTCTTCCAAATATTGTTCATATTAAATGGAATGAAACCTTCATTCCTTTCACATGCATTATCTAGTATACAAATCTTTTCATAATGCAATCAAATTTTACCAATAAATAAAACCAATGAGCCAATACCCATGGCCACATCTACACAATGCATTCTTGCATTGACTCCAAAATAGCATATGTTCATGTCATGTATCCCACCATGTGAGTTGGAAGGTATGTTCCACACTTCAACACATCATCCAAACTCTTCCTCAATTACTTCCATGATTATTTGGATACCTTCCTCTTCAACCCATACACAACACTAGGAACATTATCCTTTAGTGCTATTCATTGTCAGCAAAGAGGTTGCAGTCCAAACATCAATTATATAGGGGAAACCATTATGCACTTGGATGGCACTATAACATTTCCATGTCCAATCTCAACATGGAATCACAAATGGATTCTTCTATTAGCATTCATCACTACAATAGGAGTATGCTTCCCGACTTGACTTGGCTACGATAACATAATCCACATAACATAATATGTAATTAATTTTCTCATAAATGAATTTAAGAATTACACAACGTGAGCATACTCAAGGTCCTCTGGCTTTACATCAATGCAAATATTGAACTTTAAATGAGGGAATTATTACCTCAATTCCTTTCAACATTTATGCATCATAAGCAACACAAAATCATATCTGCATGGTTGTTATCAATTTACTTGATGCTACCTGATCAACTGGTACTTAGTAGAAGCTCACAATACCCCTTCACCAAATCCTTGATCAACATTCCCACCATATTCATTTTTCTTCATATTTATGGTTACCATAAGAAATAACATCATCATCCTTTCTAGACACTGCTATAATCACTTTTCCTAGATACACAATCCATCATTAGTTTTATTCAAATATTATAGCATTATTATTTCGTCTATATATCAAGTGACTACTCAATCTAAAATCATGACATATACATGTCTAGGAATGTATGGATGCAATCATGCACATCAATATGCATTAAGAAACTAATAACATCATGCCTATTTCATGTACATGTACATCATCTTTCTTATATGCATCATTCATCAACTCTATCATGCACTCCCATGCACATTTATTTCAACTTTATTTTATTTATTTATTTTTGTTGTTGTAGATGGTTGTCATTGAATTTCTCTAGAACCTTGATGCTCTTTTCACTACTATTCTTCTCAACCGTGCACAACTGGCCCCTATTCCGAACCTTCCAGCCAAGCCCCACGTGGCCATTCTGCATTTCCAACAACTAGATCCATTAGTGTTGCCATCTCAAAATTGTTTTCTTTATGCAGATAAAAACCATCCCAACATATTTTGGCCATAATTCTTTGAACATTAACACTACAATCTAATTAACCAGTCCCCATTTTCTTGATCAAACCAATCTTCACATACCATTTTCATTTATCGACATTTCAACATTTTGAAATGTTTCTTTTATGTCATCTTTCTAATATATTTTTTTATTCATAGATTTTCTCAATTTTATATATCTCTCTTCACTTCATTGAGTGACTCATTGTGAAGAAATATTTTTTCATTCAAGACCACTCTACTCCAAATGGAATGATACACTCTTCCATTTTCACATGTACCTCGCTTTTGCTGTGCACTTTGATAATAGAGACAACTTTCTTGCTTTGAATACTTTTAGAAAAAAATTGCTAGATCATATCTAACGATTCCCTCTTCCTGCATTCCCATGCTTGCACACATAATGAATCATCCACCCATGAATCACACCTCATCTCGTGATATCCTTTTTCCTTCCCTTGCAACAAGCTTTGTAGCCTTCACTATATTTCTACCTTCAAGGCTATAGAGTTCTTCTTAACTCCCTATGCATGCAATGACATTCCTTACCTATCAACTTCATGCTTTATGTGAGAACCTTTTTTTATTCTCCTTTGCAATCCATTCAAACTATATAACATTTGAATACTAATATTCCTTCATTCTTCCTTATACCTTTGTCAACCTTTCATCACATGCTCTGCATCCTTGCACTTCCTTTTGCAGCTCCTTGATGCTTTATCCAACTGCACAAGCTTGACCAGCTTCCCTATCTAATGGACCCTAAGATTAATCTAGAACAGACCCACACAATGCTCAATTGTGGAATCTTGTTCCCTTTCTATAAATCCCTCACACAACACTCTATGCTAGAGTGCTACTTTGCTTAGTAACAATGCTTTATTAATAAGCTCAACCACCCTTTTCCCATTATTAGGTTGTTTCAATTCAAGTGTGCCTCTATACTTATGCATAGGCATTATCACAAGTTTCAATACTCCTCATTACCCAACAATCACCCATGATGATTAGCTCTATTACTTGGGAGTGTTTCTCCATTTATTTTGACATTATTTGGAAAAATATTCTCATTGAGTAGTTACACGGTTCATGGAATCTAATTCCACTTTCTCTTGCAATTTTATGGGGAAACCTAACTCTCCCCTAGAGAAATTAGATATTATTTCATGTTTTCCTCTAGATTACCTTTCAAAATAAAATACTCATGCTTCAATATGATTAATGAGCCAAAAGTTATGGCTTCCCAAAATTCCCATTCTACTCAAGGGTGTCCTTCAAGCTCACTGTAAACCTTCCTTCTGATTCCTTGAGAATTGTTTGGATCAAAATTAAAATATGAGTGGATATATGTATTCTCCTATCCAATATATTTGAATACTTTCTTTCTCAATTCCGAGCACTCAGAAGAAAGTTATAGGTAATTAAATATTTCCAATTTACCTCGTTTGTGCACCTTCTCCTAAGTGCAAAATATTCTTAAACACCAAATTTTTCCACCTATAGAGGTAATTATATTAGGAACCAAGGAATTTTTTCTACATGACATAGATAACAATTCTAACACTAAAATCACAACAACTCTCTTATTGTCAAATTGATGTTCCAGTAAAAAACTGCAACAATCTAGAAATGTAAATTTTTTCCCTTTGCACTTCCTCCTAGATTAGCAATTTAAACACTGATCATACATCCCTACATAGGACCATGCTTCGAACTATTAGTTACAACTCATAAAAAAATTGTCTGTTTTACATTTTTAGCCATGTATGCTACATGTGTCTTCTTTCTCTTCATGCACATTTTCTACATACACATATTCCAAATATGGATCCATGGATGTATTATATGGTTCAATATATTTCCATAGACTGATCTTGTGGCTCAAACAAACCTCCAATCTAGGAGTTATTCCCTCCAGAAGTAAACTAGTGCTAAAATCTTACCTTGATTGTTTCAGTTGTAACTTTCTCATATAGCATCTGTTTTGTGAACATATTAGCTCGTTGGAAAAATATCCTCGAGCTATTTTATTTAAGATGCAAAGACATAGTGTACCTTGGTACACTATGTACTCATGGGTTTTGATTTTCTAAAAACGTCGTTTAAGGCCTAAAAAATGCCCTACAAGTTCATGAACTTCAAAAACCCAAAAATATCAGAGAAAATTGACTATTTTACTACTATAGCATCTTTTAAATATGAGCCAACGATCTTAAAATTGGGTGATATCCCAGCCATTTGTTTTCCTAAACTGCCCAAACAGTCGACCTGAATGTTGGCCATCGACCCTTTTCCTTTGGCAATCGATTGCAACACATCTCTGAATCGACCAACTTGACTGTCAGTCATTGATGATCTCCATTTGGCCAAATGAAACAACTTACCATCTTGGACGACTGGACCATCAACCATCCTGTTGACTGACAAAAACACTTCTCCAATTTGTTCAACTCGATCGTCGACCATTGGCCTTTTATTGGCTGATGTGGCATGACACATCAAATCTAAGATGGTTCTCTAACTGATGTGGCATGACATGTGGATGCTGACGTTGCATGACATGTCATAACCTCTTTTATCCATTGGTCATTGATATTTTCTCTTGGGTGAATTGACCACCTCGTTGAATTAGCCAACACCCAACCATCGACGATCAACATTTTCTCTTGCTCGATCAAAACACTTCACCGAATCAACCAACACTTGATCATCAACCATAAAAAATTTCCTTTGGATGCACTGACACCTCGTCGAACTAGCCGACCCCTAACCATCGATCGTTGGACGTTGGTGATTTCCATTGGTGACTAGAACAATTCGCTAATCTGGTCGACCCGACCATTGTCCATCGACGATTTCCTTTGGAGAACTCCAACACCTAGAAATTTTTCGACCAATCTTTGATTAATCTGGGTCATCGATCTATTGTTGTAAATGATATCGACCATCGATCTGATCCACTTCACAAATGTCCAAATTGAATCTTGGACGTTGATCGACCCCAACCTCCCAACGGTAAAAAAATGAATCCAGACCATTGATTTGATCCATTTTTGAAACAACTGAAAATGAATGTCGGTTGTCGATTTGATCTATTTTACAAATGGCCAAAAAAAATCCTAGCTATTGATTTGCTCAACCTTCTAAACGACCTAAACCTTATAAAATTTTAAATTTATTACAAAAAATCTAGGCCATTGATCTTGAGATAAAAAATGATCTTTGTTTTCTATTCACCGATCTCTACCTAACGCTACAATAACCATTAAAACATGAAGTTTCAACCTTCCAGGTTGAATTCAACTTTGCAATTCAAGATATCGACACCATTAAACCTCTCTTAGATGGCTATGAGGCAAATATATCTAGAATTTTTTCATGAATTTGGGTACTTTTCTTAGATTTCTCCATTTCCCCCCAAATTTGCACAAACTGAAAATTTGCAACAGCGAATTGCCCAATTCGCACTAGCTATTGGCCCATACGGGTTCAATGTTAAACTTAAGCTATGATACCATATTTTAACGTACCCATTCTCCAGCTGAATCACATTACATGCAAAATACTCATGAACTATTAATATTTTCTACTTAATTAAATTTCATGTAGCTTACCAGTTATATATCACACCCAAGTTTAACCATTTGACTAATACTACAGTTCTAAATGAATATAACAACATATATTAAAAATGTGAGTGTAACTTCTCAAGCAAACAACAAACACACAACATTCATACAAACGATTTGCACACCGAATTGAACATAATAGAATAACAAAGAACTTATGTGTATGCATAATAACCATCTGGATGCATACAAAGGATGTACCTCCCATCCACAAGAACTGTTGTTCATTTCCTCTCAACAAAATACCACCCCCAAGCTAATGTTATGAGTCTACAAGGAGATCTAACCCTCTCGCTATCCACTCTCCACACACAACAACCCCAAACATAGGTTTTGCTCTGTTCCCCACAACCCGCACAACCTAAGGAATGGGATCCCCCTTCACTGCACAAAAACCCTTACGCATTCCCACTTCCCTCTAGGGATTTAGTGCATCTATTTGACCAAAAATCGTCCTAGCTACTCTAGGAGAGCTCACAAGAGCCTTCACAAGACTCTTGAACCATTTCCTCAACAAAAAATGATCTATAGGCCCATAGCCCGATTTATAGGAACACAATCCTCTCTCTTAGCATAAAACATATCCAAACAATGTCTTCCTTTCAACACAACATGGCTGGTACTCTTTCCAGCACTCAGTTCCTCTCTTGTTGTCCAAAAACTACAAGTAAAAATTGCTCTCTATGCAAAAATGTGATCATCTAAAATATTCCCTCTTGGCCATACATATTTCCTCTTTTTTCTTCCTTGCTTGACTTTACTTACACTCTTCCCCAAGATTATTGTACTCATTCCCATGCTCTCCAATAACTATGGGATGTGACTCCTCACACCCACCCTCTTACATGAGTTTAATGATTGGCTTTAGGAACACTCAACAACAAATAGAAGGTTATGCACAATGATAATAATTTCAATAACATGGGTTGGATTAATACCCATGAATAATTCCACCTTGGACCCCCTCTCTCTTGTGGAATCATAGCTCCCCATCGTTCTTCATCCTTTTCATATCACAACCAATGATTAGTATTTTTATTAATGATTCCAATGCACATAATATACCATTTGGTCCTTGGCCACATTAAACCAATATGGGATCTTTTTCCCAACACATTGGCTTACCATCCTAAATCACATCTATACAATTACATTATAATTTGCGGGGATTAAAACTAGGGATGTTACAACCATTCATTACTGTAAGTGGAATTCGAACCACATGGTGGAATTGTCATGGCTCAGTCTACTCCCTTTCTCCATGTTGGGATCCCACACTCCTTTTAGGACAATTTCTATTGTTTCTACGTTCTCTTGGATACAAAATGTTTGGATCCATTGAATGTTATATGCTCTTGATGTATCTAGCCTACCATGGCTCTTATTCCATGCTTGTTTGGTGTCTCTTTAAATAACTCTATATGGGATAGGATCCCCATTCCTTTGCTCAATGACTGACATCTCATAGTCCCTTTAGCCTTTTCTTAGCTCAGCTTGCATCCTCTACTTCTCTCGAGATTGATGGAACATATGACCTCCAACGATTCAATGTCTTCTACTCAACTGAATGACTATGTAATGGATGAAATCTATTTTTCCATTTTGTAACTACAATCCCATAGCAATGGCCTCACATCCCAGGTAGAAGCGATTTTGACATTTTGGTTCAACAGAGAAAATCTAATGGAAGTTTGTAAGATGAAATATGTTCTCTTTGATCTCAGATTGTAGACCTCCAGTTTCAACACATGGATGCTCAACCACCTCCTAGTCCCAGTGTATCTAGTGCGGCTTCCTCTCCTACAATGCCTGACAACCTTCTTGATTAAATGATTTGGTTTAAGGGGAGAAAATATCTCATCAAGGTAATCTAGACAAGCCTCCTCTTGAGTAGTTGTAATGCAATGTTTTTTTGTCTTTTTGCTCGGATCCTTCATACGAATTTTCATAGTTAGAATCTCTATAGAGTCCTCGATAGGTGAGAATAAATTGTACTTTATAATAGACTGGGGAGACATTAATCAAAGCCATGTAGATCTTCTTTTTTTCATTAGTAAGTCTCTAATTATGTAACTCTTCCCACATGCCCTGACCGTAGTTTTTAGATAATACCAATATACTATCTTTTGCTTTAAAAATAGCTTTTCAATTTCTAATTATTGCCTAGTTTCCTTCCTTCCTCGCTTCTTTTACTTTTTGAACTTCCTTCCTTAATTCAGCTTGGTCTTCTAGAATGAGGTCTTCATTTATAAATATTCCTAACTCTTTTAAGCTTGGATATTTATTGAGTATGTCATATTTATGGTCATTACAAATTACTTTGACACAAATCAACCTATCTTTATGTTTGATTGTTTTTCCCAACCTCTTTGCTTATATAATGTAAGTTATTTCAATTTGTGATTATTTTTTTAGTTCTTCTTTTACTATTGCTAGT
>JZKD02S1704452.1:96904-114395 GCA_000966675.3 Picea glauca
TTCCATCTTGGAAAGTGATCAACAACCACCAAAACACGGTCATTGCCCCTCTTGGTGGACATGAGGCCTGACATGTAGTCCATTGAGATGGATTCCCACGACCTGTCAGGAGTAGGAAGAGGGGTGTATAGGCCCTGTTTCTTAGTGGTCAGTTTGGAAATAACACAGGCGATGCAAGACCTAATATACTTGTCAACATCCTGTCAAAGTTTTGACCAATAGAAATGTTTCTACAATATTGCCACTCTCTTTTTGACACCAAAGTGTCCTGCTACCCAGCTGTAGTGAGATTCCCAACAACAACCCTTCTTGACTATGGAAATTAGTGACCACTCAGTTGGCACCCAACATTTGGTAGGTGGTGGATAAGTTATGGTCTGTCTTGTTGATGCAAGATTGATCAGGCCATGGTCCTTCTCAGGTTACCAAACAAAGGTACCGTGTAATCTAGAGTGATGACATTTTCATCTCCTCTGAAGAGAATAAGTCTCACCTGAAGCGCGACTAATACAAAAGGATAGGGAAGGGAAAGGAAAACACTTAGGAGGGTTCATAGAAGCTTCAAGATTCATCTTGATCCTGCGCAAGAAAAACTAACTACAAAACATATATGAACTCATATACGCAATAAATAAAGCTACTTAGGTTGCAGAAAGAATTCAAACACAGAAAAATCATGTGGGACTTATGAAGCATAAAGAAGTATTGTAAATATACAATGAAAAAGTATAAACACAGAATGACGCAACATATTTTGAAATTTTGGATCCTTCTTCATATATTATCTTCAGATCTTTCTCAGTTACAATATCAGAGATACAAGTAGTGCTCTATTAAAGACTCTTGTATCTAGACACATGTCACAAAGATCTACTTAGCCAAACCTATGTACAGGTCACATTTACAGAACTCAACCCGACCTATTAACAGTAACAACAAAAAGAAGACACCAACCCTTTTTCAATCATGGTCGAACAACCCTTTACAATTATGACACCAACCCTTTTACAATCATATTCATCCCTATATATAATCTAAGTCATGTCTTCTAGATTTGAACTCGCATGATTTCATGTTCTGTTGCAACTTCTTTTTCCTTGTTGGTGTTGCGTTGCCTTTTTCGCAATTGATTTATGTTACTTCTCCTTGCTCTGTTGTCCAACTTCTTCTATAGCCTGTGCAATTCGTACTAGACCAAAAATGGGACTGTATTATGTTTTGTGCATAATCTCATTCAAAAATGAAGGGCCCAACAGGCTCCGAACATAAACCTTGACTCACCCTCGAGTCAAGTACTCGACTCTTTCACAGCTTCCAGGAGCAACTGTTGCTTTCCCTTGTCCTCTTTTTCCTCTTTCTTTTAATCTTATGCTTGTGTTTTCTCTTCTTTTGCCTCTTCAAATGAAGGTCCCAACTGTGGGACCAACTCCAAGGCCCACTTCCTAACTTCTTGAAATCTCCCATTATCCTTCCATTTCCTGGCAAGGAGTGAGGCCTCGATGACCAATGTTTGGGTCTCATCTGTGATACACTTCTTTGGATTGGATACGACCAAAGAGTTCCATTCAGATTTTGTTGTTGCATCTACTTGATGCATTTGTAGGTAAACTGTCGGAAGTCGCACAACTCCTTCTTAGCTACGGATTACACCTCAAATAGATCGTTCAACTCATTGTCCGCTTGCTGAATCTGATCAAAATTTTGTTGTTTCTCTAGCAGATCCATCGTAGCCACAAATTCTTCATTCAACACCTGGATTCTAGTGCATACGTTCTCCAAAGTATGGTTGCACCTAGCGATGATGCCCATCCAATGCTAAATTATCTGAAAATATTTATGCACTTAGCTGTGTGCTCATGTAGTGTTTCTCAGGCATTGTTTCCTTCTAGCACTATCTTCTCCATCTGCTCCTGCAACTTCTGAGGTTGCTTCTTTGCTGCCTGCTGAGTCTACCACAACTGCACTTCCATATTCTTGGTGCAAATGGCCAATTGTGACCATGCTCCTTGGAGCAGTTCAATTTGATGCTCCATCTCTACTGCATCACTGACTTCAGGTAATTGGGGTGCGACCTTCTAAATTGTCAGACAGGATTCAACAAGCCTTTCTTGAAATCTTTCCAGTTTGTGCTCAACCTGGATCTTTGTGTGTTCTTCTTGTTTTCTGCATGCTTGCATAAGGAGTGATTCATACCTTGCAAACTCTGCAAACCTCTTCCCTTGCTAGAGCCTCTGCTCCAGTTGATCATTTGATGCCCTGATCATTCTAACTAAGTGTGTTGTTGGTCACTGTGCAAGGTTAGCCGATGAAGGGGTTGCGTCCCTGGGTGCTCGGACCTACAGTGGAAGTCCACTAGTCGTTGAATGTTCTGATGGAGTCTCTACCTCCTCCTCTCTTATGGATGGTCTTGGAACAAGCCTTAACCTCAACGCTAATGGAAGGAGTGTCAGAACCTCTATTATGGCCAAGCAAAGTTGCAACAACTCTGCGCACTATTGAGGGTTTTGGAGAACCAACTCCATCTGTTCCTGCGCTAATGTTGCACTTTTCCCGAAGGTTGACTCTGGTTCCTTCTAAACCTCTAGTAGCTCCTTCTCTTTGCTTGGATCTACTTCTGAAGTTGCAACTCCCATGGCACCCTCAACCTTGGCCGTTGAGGAAATGTGTTGGGGAATTTGAGCTTGCGGTTCCTATACCATTTGAGTTTCCTTCTGCTGCACAAAAGGTACAATTTTCTAGTCCTGGGTTTCAAGGTTTGGGCCAGTCAGCTGCAGTCGTTTCTCAAATACTTTTGGATTTGGACTAGACAGTTCTAGTCTCTTCTCAGGTAACTCTGGTCTTGTTTTTGGGAGTTCTGGCTCAAGTAGTTCTGGGGCATCGAGCTGCATGGGCTCTGGATCAGTGGTTTGGGGTGGAATATTGGTTTCTGGGGGTGGCGATTGGGGTTGTGGTGGTGATGGAGGGTCCTGAGTGATGATGGTGGATGGAAGGGTGTCAGGCTCAGTGTCATCTTGAATATGGATGATGGGGGTTGCACGGATCACTGAGCGAGTGCGGGGGATGACAGATGAAAGGGGTTGAGGGTTCAGAACTTTACTTGGTGAAACCCCCATCTTGGTTTTTTTGGTTGTTGGCTATGTGATGAATGAAACGCTAAGGATTTCATTGAAATCCTTGCCTGTCAACACAACTTTATCTGGAAATTGCGGGAATATCGATAACGTTCTTTTATTATGCTCCAATGGCTGCATCTCTTCCTCCTCTTCAGAGTTTGTCTATGCCAGATCTTCTTTCTTCTGTGCCTCTGGGTCTAAGCTTGATCCTACCCCTGCTTCTTTTCCTTTCTTCTTCAACCGCTCGAAAGGAAAAACATAATGCATCCCCGACTTGCATGGGTTGCATTTAACTCCCGGCCATGGCATTACCTCTTTGTCGAATGCCTCCTCATCTAAGTAGAATGACAACATCCTTGAGTGGAAGTCCTCCCTGTTGGCATACCTCGTCCATACAAATGTATGGTGTCGGTTCATGTTGAAGGTGATGTTCCTCGTGTTGCAGTTGAAGATCTCCTGTGGAATGCGCAACCTCTACACCGCGTCAATGAGCCCGTTATACCACTTGGAAAATGATGTGTTGTTGAAGGATGTGTTCTTTGAGTCTGCCCTGGAATTCCAGGGCTCAAACATCTTTGCAAGGTGCCCCTTTTCTTCTAGCACCAATGATCTTCCAACGGGTTGAGTCCACTTGAGCATTGTTAATGCAAGCAACATGTATCCATATGTGTAGGTGCCTCCCTTCTCTTGGGCTTCCTCACAAGCCACGAGTAGTTCCTCCAACAGGTAACTACACCAATTGAATACAACACCATCGATGCAAAACTTAGCCATTGATAATGCATCCAGTGTGCATTCTCCCTTGTAGTATGACCTCATGACCTTGCTGGCTATGATGTAGCATCCAGTCTTGATCGTCTCTAGTAGAATGGGGTCAATTTTGGTTGTACGAACCCCTTATGCATGTGGAACCTTTTATAGAGGCTGGGCTCCCCTTTCTTTTTTTTTCTGCTTACTGGGACCCTAGAATCCTTTGGACATGTCCTCTCCCTCAAGGGATAGTCTCTTAAGTTGGTGGATGTCTTCACCGTGGATTGGATATCACCTATCAAACCAGAAAATTCTGTCGTGCACCCTGTTGATCAGAAACTTGGTGCACCACGCAACTTCTCCAGTGGTACTGAAAACTGGTAAGTCTCTAAGGTTCATGATTTTTGAGTTAAAGAGGTTGATGAATTTGAGATTTGGCACAAACCACATGGCTCCCAAATTGTCTCGAGCGATACTCTAGAATACATCTATGTTCATTTGGAACAAGACTTGATTTGTTAAGTCAAGATCAGGGAGCTTGACTTGCTCCACCTTCCCCTTGAGATCATCCACGACCTCGACTCGAGGGTCGCAGGGCTCATCTGGTACTACATCTTTGGACATGGTGCTTTGAATTCCTGTAGCTCTCGCAATTGTGGGCTTTGTGTTATCAACAAATTCTATGGTGAAATAAGTATTGGGCATCACAATTGCAGGTTTCAGGATTACACATGCTTTCTTGCTCTGCAAAATTCAAAAATATCTAAGTGCTTTCTACAAACAATATATTCTACAACGGGTTCTCAGAGCCTTATACTCAGGCTTAGCTGGAAAGTGCAGTAATATTTGTTGTTCATCATGACCCTATGGACGCGACTTGGATTTGAGTTTTCCGACGGGATGGGTTAATGGGGTAAATCCTATTGGGTGATTCCTGGCATTTATTGTGCAAGTTGGATAGGGACGTGGCCGATTTCAGACCTTATCGTTTGACGGATAAGAAACCCGACATGAATATCGATGGAATATTCATGTATCGCGGCTTTATGGATTAACTGAATTTAGATGGAGTACCATAATAGCAATAAAGACTATGACTAGACTAGGTTCATGTGGTACATGGACTCAGATTGTGTTTGGATTCATTCCCCCTTTGACCACAAAGGTGTCCCCATCATATTAATAGTTTTCATTAATGGGTTATTTACACTTCCGATCCTACGCTGCTGAGTAAGAAGTTCTGCATCAAACAACACTTAGATAGAAAAATAAATGGACTACATGTCGTGGTGCAACATTGCACACGTCGACTTTATTAACTGAATTTACAAAAATTGTAGAAAAAATCAAATCTAACTATTATACATGCTCTTTCGGAGTAGAGCAATAGTCATTCATCTCAGTTCTGATGTGTAGAGGGTTTCAGGCAAGTGCCATTTACCCATCTCGACCGCAACATACCATCCAATTGTGCAAGTCTGACTGCTCTAGAAGGTTGAATCTCCACAACTATAAATGGTCCCAACCAATGAATGCATAACTTGCTAGGATGCTTCTGGTACTGACTGTCATAGAGTAGGACCTTGTCTCCTTGCATAAATAATTTAGTCTGAATGTGTCGGTCATGCCAAGATTTCTTCCTCGCTTTCTCAACTGACTGATGGAATTCTGCTAAAAATCTAGTCTCTTCAAGTTCTTGTAACTCCATGAGCTGCTCCGCAAATGATTCTTCCTCTGACATGTGTGTGATTTGTGCAATGTAAAAAATTGGAGTAATGAATTCTGCAGGAACCACAACCTCTTTCTTGTAAACAAGCTGAAATGGAGTGTACCTGTGGAACTTCTTTGTGGTTGTCGTGTAATCCCATAGTACTATTGGAATGTTATCGTCCCAATCTTCCCTGTTTTCACAACAAACCTTCGTTAACCCTCTATACAAAATCTTATTGAATGATTCTACTATTCCATTGGCTTGTGGGTGGTAGGGATTGCTTTTGTAATTTTGGATCAATAACTATGTTGTAATATTTTCTATAGTGATACTGATAAAATGAGCTCCCTGATCACTGGTCAGACTCCTAGGACATCTGAATCGAGTGATAATATTATAAAAAATGAACCTAAGGGAAATATCGATCGAATAATCCTGAACAACTATTGCCTCAACCCAACATGTAAGGCAGTCAATTGCAGTAATAATATACCTAGCCTTTGAATGCGTAGCTTTGGGGTTGATCGGCCCAATGAAGTCAACCGACCACTTCTCAAATGCTTGTAGAGCTCAAACTAGTTGAAGTGGTAATTCATCTCGTCATGATAGCTTACCCACTCTTTGACAGACATTGCATGATCTAGCATATGCCTTTGCATCCTTGAAAAGCCTGGACCATAACTTTCTGCACAGTGGCCTTTCCTCCCACATGAACTCCCACAACTCCACTTTGGCACTCCCATAGTATATCCCGTCTTTCATCATCTAAGAAAAATATCTTGAGGATATTATCGAGTCCCAATTTATACATTTGACCCACAATCAACTGATAGTCCATTGCTCTAACCACCATATGGAATTTCTGGGTTGCAAAATATGTTTCTGGGAAGGATCATGTACTTAAGAATGCCGCTATGTCTTCCAGGTATTCTAGTATGGCCTCAACCCATAACAACTTTGAATCTTAGAGCTAATCATCAACTGCTCTGCCACTTTCCCCTGACTCTAATCTAGACAAGTGATCAGGCCCTATGTTGCATCTTCCAGGATTAATGATCACTTCAAAAGAAAATTCCCAAAACAATAACAACCATCTACAAATTCTCCCTTCCAACACAGGTTTTTTAACTAGATATTTCAATGAAGAATGATCAGTAAAGAACTTAAGATGAGAGCATAACAAATAATGTCTAAATTTTTGAAAAGCATAAATCAGAGCTAAACCTTCCCTTTCTGTCATTTTGTAGTTGCGCTCAACTTGGGACAACTTCCTTCTCTCAAAATACATAGGATGATCCATGGCTCTGTCTCCTGGTAGCGCTAAGATAAATCCTATGGCAATACCTAAAGCATCTACGTGGACATGAAATTCATTTTCCCAATTTGGAAATATCATAATAGGTGTTGTGTTGAGCTTCTCCTTTAGGGTTTCGAACGCTTTATCACATTTCGGGGTTCATTGGAACACTTCAAGCTTCTTTAAAAGATTCTCCATTGGTGTAGTGATATTTTTATATCTTCTGATGAACCTGCGGTAGTACCCTGTGTGTCCCATTGTGCAGTGCAACTGCTTAACACTTGTAGGTGGCGACATGTTCATAATGACTACAACTTTGTCTAGGTCTACCAGTACTCCCTCTCTGCATACTATGTGGCCTAACAAATTTCCATGTGGCACACAAAAGATACACTTTCTAAGGTTCAACGATATCAACAGTCCTCTACATATGTCAAACATAAGACGTATTAGCGCTACATGTTCCTTGAGAAGGCTATATACCATCCAATCATCCATATAGACTTGTATAAACTTGTGAATAAATTCTCGGAAAGATGCTATTACAATCCTGGAGAAAACTATAGAGGCGTTGTTTAAGCCAAATGGAATCTCATTGTATGCAAAAGACCCCCATTCTGTAATGAATGTGGTCTTCCTTTTTTCCTCTTCAACAATCCTTACTTGGTGGTACCCTGAAAATCCATCTGTGAATGAGTACGATTCTTTCCCCGCAACCTGTTCTAGCACCTCATCAATAAAAGGTGTTGGAAAAGGGTCATGCACATAGGCATAGTTAAGGATTCTATAGTCTATGCCAACCCTAATATCCTTTGTAACGACCCTAATATCCTGGTTTTAATTCAATTTTCATTTCTCCCATAACTCCTTTTATTCCTTTTAACTCTAAAAATGTATTTGGGAACAAATCCACATATTCCCACAACAAACTCTGTATTTCTTGACAAGTTTTCTCATTCCAATAATCTCCCACTATATCTATCTTAGGTTTCTCTATGGTCCCTATGTTGAATTTGCACAAATTCAATGGGTGATTATAAGAACCATCAGTCTGACTTGGTATGATGTTCTAAATTTCTCTATTCCCTTATGTCTCTTTAATGGCTAGGTTTCTCAGTTCTTCTAAATCATCTGGGCTTTCCAAATCCTTCTCAATATTATAGCATTATATAGGTCTCTTGTCTAAGGTTAGGTGAATATTAGTCTGAAGTTCCCGAACATGCTTTGCACATACCACTAGGTATGATTTCTGATTACTATTGTTTGTAAAATGAAATTCTTTAATTCGTTTCAGGACTACTTCAACTCAGGGTACTTACTTGTAAAGGAGAAGTCTTTGAAAAAGTGATCTGCCAACGTTTGAGATTCGTTGGTCTATCTTTTGGTTTCTTCATGCATGAACCAATATTTTGGGATTGGACCTAATGAGTGGGGAAATACCTGAACCCAGAAGCGAGAGGGTATTTCCGCAAATTGCCACTGTGTCACACATTGTTCAATATGTGCTTTAGGACCAGACTCTCCATTAAATAGTTGCGCAACCTGGAAATCCATCTGCATCTCTGATTCCAACTGCTCCTTATCCTGAAACCTATATTTGATATCTTTCTTCACATTGTCCCAATTTATGAGTAAGTCTTTGTGATTGGCCCACCATCTTGCAGGGGTATCTTGGAGGGATAAATATAGTATTGAGATCCTTTGATCCTCTACTACCTTTTCTTCCATGCTGAGTAGAAAAATATCAAGTCCTCAGGTACCATCATATACTAGTTGTTCTCTGACCTCTCTTCCAACCCATCTAGTTTCTTTGACAGTTGCACATATCCTTGAGAATCTTTCATATGAGCCTTGTTGCCAACTATCGAATGCCATTTTTGAATCTTCATCCATTGATTGTATACTCCTCCAACTTACCGATCCATCAACAATAGGATTTATGTGTTCCTGCTGTTACAGTGTACAAATGATCAAATTTTTCTCCCTCCATATTGTTGTCCATTGGCTCCATATATCTAGGCCCTACATACGGATCTAAGGGTTGAACTAACTTGATTCCATATACCTCAAATGTCATAGTGTCTTTCTTTAAGTCGATTACTGCATAATTTTCATAGGTCCAATCAATACTAAGTAGGGAAGGATAAGGTTCCTTATCTCCCATCATATCAATCACCTCAAATTCAGCTACAATCTTCACTCCTGCAACATCTATTTCTAGATTCTCGAGTCTTCCTATTGGGAAAATACAATACTGGTTGGCCATTCTTAGCTGAATTGGGGAATATGTCAACTGGGGTTTTCCTAAGGATTCCCAAGTCTTTTTAGGAAGAATATTCACATATGATCCTAGATCTAACATAACATCCTTAATCTCAAGTTCATTTAGGTGCACTACTAGTATAAATTCTTTTCCAGTTCATACTTTCCTTCTCTACACTCTCTGAGTATTCTTCTCAGGAAGATTAGTCCTTATTCTTGGTTTTGTAGGTTCTTCATTTCCTAGAACCAGGTAAAGTGCAATGCGCAAATTTTCTGTTAGCTTGTCATTCCCAAGAATATCAGAAAATAATTGAAACCAAAGGTTAACTACATTTTGTGGTTGCTCAGATTGTCTCAGTGTCACTACATGGTTTATGGGTGCAGGGGGTGAAGAAGGGACTTGCGCAGTCTTAGGGTAAACAATAGGATGTGGGGGTTTCTCTTGCATCTCAGGGCTAAGGATATTCTGAAATACTTTTATGGCAACTTTTAAGAACAAATTCTATTTCAGAGGATCATTCCTGTCTTCCTTAGGTGCTGCCTTCTGGATCTGAGGTAGATTATCAGCATCAGATTTAGTCTTTGCCCCTCCTTGAGTGATGATATTAAGGTTGGGAAATTTTCCTTTAATAACTCTTTTGATTTCTGAACTAATGAGGTTAGTTCCTTGTTGGTGTGCTTGATCTTCACATTTTACAATTAGTTCTGGGCAATATTCTATTGCATTCCCATTGGTTCTGGAATGAGAGCACCATGGCCGCATCAGATGAGGACAATATCTAGCCATATGGCCTTGATCATCACAGTTATAACATCTTCTTGGTCATCTTCCCCCAGTTCTTCCTCCTCTTAAGTCTCCTCCGAATCCACCTCCTCAACCTCTTCCTGAACCCTGAGGGGTTTCATTAACCCTGAACACTGCTCGATCCAACCTGTCTGCAAGTGCATCCAATGCTCTACACTTATTGGTAGTCTGTGTGGTAGATGCGCAAAACTCATAGTGTACATTATTTTGTACTGTTGAATAATTTTTCATAATGGGACACTGTCTCAGACCATGCCCATGGATTCGGAAAATCTCGCAATAATCAATTGTTGGTGATACTTAGCTCCCTGGAAAAGCATGATATGGGGTGGGGTTATGGAATGGTAAATTCGTAGATACTTGCACAACTYGTCCCATGGGTCCTGGTGAGGGTYCCATCGAATTCTGAGGAGGTCCCATTTCCCYCATTCGTGGACATTYATTTACCAAATTCCCTTTTGTGTAACAACTRGTACACCARACTTGCGGTYGTCCTRGTCTAGGTATCGTCAATTCTTGAATCATTTCTCTAAGMGWTGATATTTTYCCTTGTAGTTGCAMCAAATTTGCATCTGTTGGGGGTCTGGTCACKYTCWGACTCCCCAGATATCCTGTCAYGGCTTCAATATTCATTGATTCTTCCAAGGMATCTWTCAAAGTGGTTATCCGYTATTTTGTTAACATAATCCTTATTAGAARYARCAATCCCTAAAGATACCACYCTCTTYKGTGTTCTTCATCAATTGGATGCGCTAACATCCCTATAGCATCTTTAAAYTTTTGGTTGTATTCCTAGGCTGATTCACCTTCCCTTTTCTAAATCTCACGCAATTCAGACATAGCATGTTGTTCTGATTGAGGTAGCTTAAAATCTGCTATAACCTTRTCTGTACCTGGGAAAGTGTGAATGATTGACCTTGCATTCCTAGCACTCCTAGCTCAATAACCTTCATGTACCATTTGAGAGTGCAACCTATCAAGKTAGTCTGAAACTCAACTAACTTATTCATGTTAGGAGTCCCTCTGGACCTCCAGATTTATTCACACAAGAACCAATGATGCTCAACATCTTCRTCTCCCTTACCCCAGAATTTTGGGTATCAGGCAATCRAACCTCCTGCRTGACCAGGCATTGATGAACTTGCTTCTCCTATCAAAATAAAACCTAAYGGTTCTTTTTGCAACCTACTAGGGGATCCCAATATCCTCCCTATACTCGCACTTCCTGGTTGTGACTGACTAACTAATTGTACTTGAACAAAATTAGCATAATAGGGTAGTATTGAATTTACCACTTGTATATAAGACACTTGGGGTATGGGCGATTCGGGGCTGGAGCTATTGGCTTCAGGGAGGTTTTCTTTGATCTGGGGGGTCTCGTTCTCTTCTTATGGAGTGGTCTCTTTAGCCAGATTTTGATATTTCTTGTCGTCGGGGCTGAATCTTCTCTTTCCTCTTCAAGATCCATGTCGAATTCCTTCTCTCTTGCTTCTACACCTTCTCCTTCTTGTCCACCCTCCTGGGGAATTCTTTCCTTATGTGCTTCTCTCTCACTTAATCTTTGACTAGCCAGTCTTTCTTGTCTTCTCATCTTCCGCAACTCTTCCATCTGTCTTTCCTCTACCTCTCCTGGTCTAACTTCTTTCCACAACTTCTCAGACTATTTTGTTGCTTTCTTAATCTTATCGCACCACCACTTCTCAACCACGGTGGCTCTTTTCAAGGCTCGCTCGTCTCTTGAGTCCATTTCTTGTTTTTTCCCCCATTCATCAAATAACCCTCTCCCCTCTCTCAGGCCATGACTCCACCCCAAACTCTCCCTACACCAAGCGAGGGTGTTTACGCTGCCATCTCAATCGGAGACATAGTGAACATCCCCTCTTCCATCAAGAAAACCTTAATCCATAGGGGGATTTCTTTCAACAGTTTTCCCCTTGCGTCTTTATTGAAATCCACTTCGTCTTGTGAAAAAGACTAGTGATTCTCAGCTGTAAACTCAATAATGTATCCTTCTAACATGGTACTCACCCAGAAATCAATTTCTCGCGTGACTAGACAATATAGCCGACACAGTGCTGCAATATTTTATGTTTCCCAAGTACCGGTCCTCTTGACTCATTCTTGGAACTCTGGATCTTCTTGGAGCCTATCTATCTAGTGTAAAAATTCTTCTAGGAAATTAACCCAGAATATCTCGTACTGGTCACTCAATCATTCTGAGTAAAAGATTACCGCTTGAGTAGCTTTCTCATATTTTCTTCTCAGCTCCTCTTCTTTCCATATGAAGGCATCACAATTTATCTCCCACCAATGGTCAATATTATATCTATGAATCCACAGGAACATCCTCCCTACAGGTTCCCTTTTAACACAAGGTCCGAAAACAAAACCATTTTGTTGGCACAATATTGATCATACTAGGGTCCTTCTCAGGTTACCAACAAAAGGTACCGTGGAGTCTAGATCACTGGAATTTTCATCTCCTTCGAAAAGAAGAAGTCTCACTTGAAGAACGACTAAGACAAAAGGATAGAGAAGGGAAAGGAAAATACTTAGGAGGGTTCACAGAACCTTCAAGATTCATATTGATCCTACACAAGACAAACTAACTATAGAAAAAATATGAACTCATATACACAAGAACTGAATCTACTTAGGTTGCAGAAAGAATTCAAACACAGAAACGTCATGTGGGACTTATGAAGGATAAAGAAGTACTGTAAAGATACAATGCATAAGTATAAACACAAAATGATACAACATATTTTGAAATTTTGGATCCTTCTTCATATATTATCTTCAGATATTTCTCAGTTACAAACTTAGAGATACAAAGTAGTGCTCTATTATAGACTCTTGGCTCTGGAGCCATGTCGAAGAACTCTACTTAGCCAAAACTATGTAGAGGTCACATTTACAAAACTCAACCCGATATATTAGCTTTGAGCTCGCATGCTTTCTTGTTCTGTTGCAATTTCTTTTGCCTTGCTGGCGTTGTGTTGTCCTTTTCAAAACTGATTTTTGTTACTTCTCCTTACTCTATTGTCCATTTTCTTTTGTATCCTACGCAGCTCGTACTAGACCAAAAATGGGACTGTAGTTCTTCTTGCACAACTTCTCATTCAAAAACGAAGGGCCCAACATGTCTCGTAGAGGTGGGGACATCCAGAGGTCTCGTGGCCGCAAGAGTCTAGCACCATGGTGAGTGTTGTGATTGGAGGTCGATTGAAGCAATCGACAACTCAGTTGATACTTCCTATTTTATACTTGATGTTGAGTTGGAACTGTTGTAAGTATGTGGACCACTTCTGATGGCAGTCATTCTGCAATTATCCTTGGGTCTGCATGAACTGTAGTGGCTTGTGATCAGTGTGGATGACTGCCTCCTTCTCATGAATGTAATGTCTCCACTGGCAGCAGGATTTCACAATGGAGTAAATTTTTTTGTCATAAGTAGGGTACTTATGGACAACATCTAATAGTGTCTCACTATGATATGCCATGGGGTGGCCGTGTTGAGTGAGAACGACGCCCACAACATAGTCTAGAGCATATGTCTCAATATCAAAGGGATATCGGAGGTATGGTAATGAAAGTACTAGGGATGAGAACACACGATTCTTCAAGTCATAAAAGGCTTGTTGTTGGGATAGGCCCCACACTAATTTTTCTTTACTGCCACCCATGGTTACTTGGCTGAGGGCCCATGCAGTATGAGAGAATCCCAACACGAACCTATGATAGAAATTGGCAAGGCCCAAGAATCTTTGAAGTTCAGTGAGTGTGTTTGGGGTTGGCCAGTCACGGATGACCTGGATCTTGGCTATATCTACATGCACACCATGTTGATCAATGAGGTAGCCTAAGTAATGGACCCTGTCCATGCTGAAGGAGCATTTTTACAAGTTTTCATATAGTTTGTGATGTCGTAGTGTGTGCAGAACCTGTTGAATATGCTGGAAGTGTTTTGCCCAAGTCTTGTTGTAGATGAGGATGTCATCCAGATAAACCACTACAAAAGTACTGGTTAAAGGTCGTAGGATATCATCCATCATCCTCATAAACGTTGTTGGAGCATTTTTCAAACCAAAGGGCATGACCAACCATTCAAAAAGACCTTATTTTGACTTGAAGGCGGTCTTCCATACATCTATCTATTCTATTGGGACGTGGTGGTAGCCAAAATTTAGATCAATATTATTGAAGTATTTGGCCCCCGTGAGCTAATCAAGGAGGTCGTCGATTCGGGGAATCGGGTACCGGTTTCAGACTGTGATTTAATTCAAGTCCCAATAATCAATGCAGAGTCGCCAGGTCCCATCTTTCTTTTGCACTAGCACGATTATGATCCCACAAGGTGATGAGATGAGATGGTGATTATATGCCTCTTTATCTCCTTGTTTTCTAATAAAGAGCAGAGGTAGATTGGCCCAATGGGTAGTCGTGCACCTGGGATCAGATCGATGGGATGCTTGACCTGGCAGTGCAGAGGTACCTCGATAGGAGAGGATAATATATTTGAGTATTCTTCCATGACTTTATCCACTTTCTTTTGTTGTGTGGAGAGATCGGCTATAGAGGCCCTGGATGTGGCTACGATATTTCACTCACTCTGAGAGAGAATCATGAAGAAGACAAATTTCTCAATCTGAGAGATTACCTTCTTGCATTTCTTAACAGAGATCAAGGAAATATCACTAGGAGGGACTGCCTCGAGTATCCTGTACAATTTCCTGTTCAAATTAATAATAACACTATGAGACCTAGACTCATATAGAGCATGACGTTTGCATAAATAAGGTTGGCCCAAAAGAACATTACAAAATTTGAGAGGAGTAACATCGCACAATACCTCATATTTGAAGGGCTTCATGTCATTCGACAGTCGACACTGTTGGTTCATGCAGAGATCGCTTCCTCGGTGGAGCCATCCAGTGGTGTAGGGTTGTGGGTGCGGTGTTTTCGGTAGGGCCAACCACTCGATGACCTCTTCTGAAATGAGGTTCTTCTAGCTACCACTATCAACGATGAAGTGCAATGGGGAGCCTTTTACCCACATCTGTGAATGGAAGAGATCTCACCTTCTTCTGGCTTGTCTATTTCACCAGGCTGGAGCTTGGTGGTAGCAACTATGGCACTAGATTCTGCATCAATGATATGTCTTCCCCTTTTTGGTTGTGACTCATAGTCATAACCCACATCTGATTCAGTGGCTTTCACTTTGGCCACCAACGACTTCTTTGAGCAGAATTCAACAGTGTTATGCCAAGGGCTCTTTTGGAATTCGCACCACTTCCTGGTATCTTTCTTTGTCGTTCCGGTGTACTTATTTTCTTGCGGCTTGAACTGCTTGTCCTGATACTGTCCATATTTTATCTATACTTTGTTCTGTGGGTTGGGGCCACCCCTTCCTGGCTTTTGCTGTGAGGGGTTCCCAGGCCCAAATTGCCATGTCTTTTGTTGGAGCTTCTGCTCGATTTTGACAACATATTGGTAGGCCGCGTCCAAGGATGAGATGTCCAGAAATTCCATTTCGGTCTGGATGTATCTATGTAGAGCACCGTGACGCTTGAGCACCATATGTCTCTATGAATATTTGATACCCATTTTGGTGCACAAGGTATGGAATATATTTGTGAACTCTGACACTGCTTGGTCTCTTTCTTGCCGTAGTGTGGTCCATTTGGTATACAAGTCATCATAACTTCTGACATGGTAGTATTGTTCCTTAATAACATCCCTAAAATATTCCCAAGTGGAAGCGACTGTAAATAATGAGGGTTCCTCTGTTTCCTTTTTCTCACAGAAAGTTTCCCACCAATATTTGACATGGGGAACAACTTTGAGGAGTGCAAAAGTAATCTTTTCTCTATTCAAAAACTTATGGATAGAAAAATACCCTTCTAGTAGATTCAACCACTTGTATACAATATATGCGTCTATATTACCTTCAAATATAGGAATATCAAAGTTGATTTGCACATTGAAGGGGTGGCGCCTCCGCTCGAGGAAGATGTGTCGCCTGTTGGTAGCCACCGAAGGATTTGCGCGAAGGTATCCATCATCTCGTTCCTCTGTTGTGTGAGGGATTCCTCAAGAAACATTTTAAAAGGATCTCCTATCCCTTCATATTTATTTTCTCATGTCATGAGAGGCCACTTGGGCATGCGAGATATTTTGTCCTCAAGAGAAACAGGATCGAGACCCAATTCTTTATACCCTGACCTCGTTGGGGACATGCATTAAGACGAGAAGGAGCAGACCGCTCTAATACCACTCATACGGGTTTTATGAGCAGAAAGAAATGAATACATATTATTAAAGTATGATTAACACAAAATAACAGAGATCCAATAAAACTAGTTTTCTATCCAATAAGGAAATAAGCTGAAACTGTAAAATGTAGTGGACAACAAGCTTGCTCGAATGGTGGCGGCTTATCTCTGAGAAGAGATGTGACGGTTATGCTCATTCGCTAGAGGATGATTAAAATGAGGATCTCAAGGAATTTTTACAATAAACAGGAATGTCAAAAGTCCTAGAAATCTAAAAACCTAACCCTAGGAGATGAAGCACCAAAATTCATGCGGGCCCTGTTTGGGTAAGTTAGTACATCAACTTCTCGGGGTCGTAACTTTTGCATACGATCTCTGTTTTAGGTGCATGATAGCTCGTTGGAAAGGTATCATTGATGAGATTCATATTAAGGGCTCAATTAGAGCCTTTGGATATCAGTTATAATATACATCCCAAAAAAACTTCATTTAGGCCCTCGAAATGGCCCCAGAAGTTAAAAACTGCTAAAAATAGTAAATTGCCAAAATTGTCAGAAAACCATTTTGAGCGAGTTGGAAAAGGTGGGTGGACACCGATATCCACCTAGATCACCATTATAACACAACCAAAACATCTCATATGTATCATCCAATCATGAGCATTTTAGAATAAGAAGAAACAAGATGATGTAAGGAAACTGACTTCTATTAATGAAAATGTCTCAAGTCTCATGCATAACTAGAGAACAACTCTGTTTTGTCAAAATATTACAAAAGGGAGCTCTTATCAAACCTAAGAACCCCTACATAACATTTTTCTCAAGTATTTATAATCAAAATAGTAGATAACAACTTGAGATGTGAGTTGGCCTTCCTATCCTAGGATTCTCCACAAAAAGCTACTAGTTTAACATATGTGCAAGTGGATCTAACAGACTGCTAGAATCAGGGACCCTGTTGGCAAAAAATCTAACAAGATATAAGCGTCATGAATTTTTGTTGCTTGGGTGCATCTCCTCCAGTGCCATGTTCTTTAAATGCACATGATCTGCTTACTCTTCTCTCACACTATTTCTTTTTCCATCTGTACCTTTGCATAACCTTACTGTGAATTACCTTGTAACTAAAATTGGATGACGACATTGGTAACTTGTTAGCTTAACTCAACGTGAGCTCCTTACTGGAAAAAATTTCGGCCAAACAGTCATGGGGAAAACATGACTGGTTATGAATAGGAGGATGTGGGGACAAATGTCGAATAGGAAGATGAGGTGAGTG
>JZKD02S1704452.1:114425-129217 GCA_000966675.3 Picea glauca
GGGGGGGGGGACACGTTGAGGAAATTCGATCTTGTCGCAAGCTACGATCTGGGAACGCCCTGCTTTTGTTTCCATGCGCTGCTCTCGGATTGGACCCTATATAAGCACGTAATTTCAGAATTTGCCAAGGGCAGTTTGGATCTACGCCGCTCTAACTCCCACAATCCACCACCAACTACCACATACCTCTTTCGCTATACCATGGTTTCGATTGCAGGACTGTGATGTAGGAGAATCACCAAAAAAGAATGAGTGGAGGACAACTAATCACCAGCGTGCATTTTGAAGTGAATTTTAAACTTTAAAGAAGGTGCATCACGCAAATCTTTTGAAAGGATTGTAATTAAAGAACATATTTAATGTTTTGAGGTGGATGATTGCATGAGATTATCAAAGAATGTATTTTATTTTAATGAAGTCACGTGTAGTACAGATTCAATGTGTTCAATCTTATCAGTCTGTCACAAATATTTATTGTAATAAATATTAAGTAGTTGCAAGATTTTATTTCGATAAGATAGCTCTAGATTATTTAGAGGGAAAGGCTCGAAGATCCCCTCTTGTATAAATCTTTGTATTGTTGCCCAGAAGAGGTTGTTGATAGTTGATAGCTTAATCTATTGTATAGGATATGGTAGTCGAAAATTTGTTGAATCTATTGTGTATATGATGTAGAAGTAGCTGAATCTTATCAAAGTGTATGATCACATGTATATTTTTAGTTGAATGAATATAACAGAGGAGCATTGTCCCAAATGCGTGGTGTTGTTGTGTCTATATGAATGAATGAATGGTAGACTTTTTGTTTATTTGCAATTCTCTGTTATATCTTGTTCTTGTGTTTATGAATGAATTTACATGGTTGAATGTATGAATATGATAATATTTAGATAAGTTTCAACCGTTTCTCTTCTAAGAGAAAGTGAAAGTGTGCATAGTGTCCATAAGGAGTGCATTAACAGAGTATGTTTCAACTCATAAGCTCAGAAGAGATAACATGAAACTTATGTGTGCAAAGAGTGCATAGTGTCTGCAAGGTGTGCATGACAGAGTCTGCTTTGACTCAGAAATTTCAGCAGAGATACTTTGAGAGTGTGGGTAGTAGGAACCTCTCTCAATTTCATATTATTTAGAGGGAACGATAGGTTGTGGAAGGATTATTGCAAGGAGTGTGCAATCATCCTTAAAGATGCAAGATTGAAGGAGGTTTTTCCGTAAGGAGTGTACGACATAGTCTTTTGACTAAAAATCTCAGGAGGAGTAGCAAGATTCATCCATAGAGAAGCTAAATTCGTGGAGGAGGACCTGTTTCAATATGTGCACAGAAGGACGTTTGACTAAGTGTCGAAGAGAGCATTCTAAGGAGGCAAAAGTTTTAAAGAACAAGATTGGGAGGGAGAATGACGAGAAATATTCAAAGGGAGGAGTCCTTTAAGGTTTCCCAAGGTTAGCGAACAAGATATGTCCAGGAGGGATCAGGATCATTCCATACCGTCAGATCTAGGAAAAGTTGCATGAAGGATTAGCCATGAATCGTTTCGGCACTTCGTGGTTCAGAGGGTTTCAAAGTCTTGAGAAGCATGATCGTCGAAGTCACAAAGTGAATCTTAACTATTGGCTATGAGGAGACACATGGCAACGGATTAGAAAATCTAAGAGTTAGAGGTCCGGAGGAGTTAAGTGTAGAGTAAGTGAAATTTCGTGAAGTCATGAAAACCAAAGTACAGTTGGACCGTTAGATCCAGGGAGACACATGACAGTGATCCACAAATTCGAAAAAAAATGTTTTGAAAGGAAACAAAGACAGAGGTGGTGAAATTTACGAAGCCTGAAGTTGTGAAGGGGTTGGCCTGAGGTTATAGCGCGAGGTCACATAAGAGAAAGAGTCTAGCATGGGTATAGAACTCGCAAGGATGGTGTTGCCAAGCACTAAAGAGCAACATCGCGGGTAACCTAGACTTGAAGGTAACATCAGAGGGACCTGTGTGTGTGTGTGTATTGATTGTTCAAGGTCTATTGAAGGCTCAAAGAGCTAATTCAGCTAAGGAGATTGAATATACAAGATCGGGAGGTTGCAAAATCCACAGGAGGGAAGGAGGTATTTGCGTTAGACCGCTCTAGAATTTTAACATTCAAGCATGTTCTGTCCCTGCAATGAAGTGTGGCCATTGATCTATTGCAATATGAGATCTCAGAAACCCTCTTATTTTAGCACCCCTTCTACCAAATCCAAAATCCTTTTAACCATGTTTAGATATGGAGACAAATTGGCATTTGGGAGCTTTGAATGTTGAGCAGGAATACCTCTTGGAAGATGATTTCCCAAATCTGACATGGTGGCCTGGCGTCATTGTACTGACATGTCATGGAAAGAAGGGTGTCATGTGGAAATGGGCGAATGATGCAACCAAATGACCTTGGATGAGTGCCACATGTCAGGGCCAAATGGAAGCCACTTCTCTCCACAGATTAGCGCCACAAGTCCTAACAAGTGAGTGCCAAGTGTCTTCGTCACTTCGACACTCCGAGCTTCGGGAGTTTTGGATTGTGAAGCATGAAAATATCCCATAGTGGTACGGGCCCTGAGTGACCTGGAGGCTTGATATTATATGATGTCACAACTACTAATGGATGAGCACCATGTGTTGAGTTTAAAAAAATTTGTGGAGTGGTAGGGACTGAAGTGACGTGTCAGTCTCTCATTACTTCGGGACTTCGAGACTTTGAGATGTTTGGATGGAAAAATCTCGAAGTAAATTTCTCCTGGTTGACGTGGTAGCCTCTCGTTACTTTGACACTTCGAGCTTCGGGAGATTTTGAACGTGGGCATGAATATCTCCTTAAGTGATTTTCTGTCGGTTGACGTGGCAACCTCTCGTTACTTCGGGAGTTTGGGACTTTGGCACTTCGAGACTTCGAGATGTTTGGATGGAAAACTCCTGAAGTAAATTTCTCCTGGTTGACATGGAAGCCTCTCGTTACTTTGGGACTTCGACACTTCGGGGCTTTTGTCTGGTCGTTAATCCTTGTGTGACTTTGAAACTTCGAATGCACTAGAGCCATTAATATGAACTGCACATGGGATCTCCATTGTTGAAAAATGAACATGCCTGCTTGTTTTTATTTCAAGATCGAAATGGACTGCTCTGAATGCTACATTTTTCTCATAGTTTTTCCTTGTGAATACAACATACTTGACCGTCCTGTTGTAAGCTCAATTAAAGGAAAACAAGATGACTAGTAATTCGAATCAAATCATGATATGCATTTATTCTTCAATAAAGACATAAAATAATTGTGAAAATAATCAGTCAAGTAAGACAGTAAGGAAAAATAGGTCATTGAACAAAAGGGAAACTGACTTTATCAACCAGAAGAGGAAAAACTTATAGGAAGGTATGAGAAAAAGAGAGAGATAGGAAAAAGGTGTAGACTTAGGTATTTAACAAAAACTACATATGACACAAGAAAATTCATGTGATAAAACCTTCATTATCCTAGAGTGGCTCCAAGTTGTTCACCAGGAATGGCTACAAGATCCTAAAATTTCGCACCTGATCCAAAAGTTGCAAGAAAATTCTCCAGTTTCCCCAAGGTACTCTTGGAATAATGATGAGATTCTCTACAAAGGTCATTTTTATTTAAGTAAACAGTCACAACTTAGATTCACAATGCTTTCTTAGCTTCATGCTACTCCCACAGTTGGGCACTCAGGGTTTACCAAAACCTATGATAGGGTCAAACATTCTTTTTTCTGGGATGGTATAAAAAAGGAAATTCACAATTTTGTGGTTGAATTTGATGTTTGTGAATGTATGAATGGAGAAACAATCAAATCCCCTGGCACACTTCAACCTCTTCCAATTCGACCCACTATTTGGAGAGACATCTCGATGGATTTCATTTTGGGGTTACCTAAATCAAGAAATAAGTCAGTCATCATGGTGGTAGTTGATCGTCTTTCCAAGAATGCTCATTTTTGTGCTCTGCAACATCCATTTACTGCATCCACTATGGCTCAACTTTTCATGGATAATGTCTTCAAGGTTCATGGAATGCCTCATTCTATTGTTTCTGATCGAGACCCCACTTTCACCAACAATTTTTGGCAAGAATTGTTCAGGCTACAGGGCACCCAATTGCATCTTAGCACAACCTATCATCCCCAGACTGATGGTCAAACTGAAGTTGTCAACAATTGTTTGGAGACTTATTTGAGGTGTTTTTCCTCTGAAAGGAAAAATCAATGGGCTCAATGGTTACCATTAGCTAAATGGTGGTACAACACTTCTTACCATACAACTACTTGCATGACTCCTTTTGAAGAAGTCTATGGACAAAAGGCACCTTTCGTTCTCTCCTACATGCTAGGTGTCTCAAAGGTTCAAGTGGTTAACCAAACACTTACAGTTCAAGAGGCTATTATCCATACCCTCAAAGAGAATTTGGTTATGGCTCAGAATCACATGAATCAACAAGTTGATCAAGGTCACTGAGAACGTCAATTTGTTGAAGGCGACCATGTATTTCTTCTCCTGCAACCTTATAAACAAACTTCACTCAAAGATGAACATTGTCAGAAACTTGCGCCCAAATTTTATGGTCCTTATACATTTCTCAAGCGCGTGGGACATGTGGCCTATCATTTAGCTTTTCCTAGTTCTTCTAAGCTCCATCTTGTTTTTCATGTCTCCTGCTTAAAGAATGTGATTGGAACTAAGTTCCAAACTCAAACCAGCCTTCCCAAATTGGTTGAATAAGGATCCATCTGGTTGCAACCAAAAGACATTTTGGACCAACATGAGCGTCATTTTCGTTAGGTTGCCATCAAGGAAGTGTTAGTTCAGTGGAAAGATACAACTCCAGTTGATGCTACCTCAGAGCCATCTAGCATTCTGCAACAATTTCCTCATCTCAATCCTTGAGGACAAGGCTAATTTTAAGGGGGAGGGAATGTTAGGGACCTAACCTACCTAACCCCTAACGTGAGTAGAATAATATATTTCCATGTAATAAAGGTAAATATTAATAAGGTCTAGAAACAAGGAGGAATAAGTCAATTGTAAGAAGACTTAATATAAGCTTCCGCTTCTAGAAGGGTGTTCCTCTAGATTGTTTTTTTTGATAGATATATTTAGTATAAATAAGAGTAGAGGTCATGACAAGTTTTGTCTTGGAAAATTATTGTAATAGATCTCTTCTTTGTTGTAGGTTGCCCCCTCGAAGAGGCAAGTGAACATTGTTTCCTATCAATAAAGGTATAATTCCGGTGTTGTGGTTCAATATAATTTGTTGTTCCACTATTATCTCTGCAATATTTCATTATTCTGTTGCTATCTCAGTGTTATTCTTGACATTATTTCTCTATTCTTCTAATATAATAGATTTGGTACCTTACACTTAGACCATTTTACATATGCTATAGGGGAAAACCTATTCGATGCTCTTCAATCTTTGTACATTTTAAATAATTTTAAGCCCTAAATCATGGCACATTACCCATTAATTGGGTCATATTACATTAGTATTGTTATTTTATTTATGTCAGATTGGGTCCATTAGTTGTAACTATACCTCCTAGTCTCCTATATATATACCAAGGAGACCTTTTCATTTGGAATCATCTTGTATTAGTGAATTCATCTGATGTATAAGGAGGTTTCCCCATTGAAGAGACTTATTATCTGAATTTATCTCTTTCTCAAGGAGCGGAGTAATTATTATGAGGTTTTTATGTAATTTATATATATATATTTTAACATTTGGTATCAGAGCTAGACAATCCTCAAGACTGGCTTTCTTAAAAAAATGTCTTCTTGGAATTTTCGCTACAATTTTTTTTCTAGAAGGTTTTGGGATCTGGAATTTATGTGGTGTAGAGGATACATATACATATAGAGATAACGTGGGTCCAAATTTCATATCTTGTTTCTTTATATTTTTGGATATACATTATGTTCAAGTTAGGGTTTTTTACTAGTCCTGAAACTAGTTTAAAACAGGTCTTCTTGGAATTTTGGCTCCCAATTTGTTTTTGCTTGGTTTTAGGTTTTGAAATTTTTATAGTATGAAGATGTAATAGGGGATTATCTTGTTTACAAATTACATCCCTTGATTCATTGTACTCGAAAGTGTATTCTCTTATGAAATTAGGGTTTCTGGCTGGTCCAGATTTCAATCTAAAACATGTGTTCCTAGGAAAACTATTATATATGAAGCTATAGACCTACACATTGAGTGAGACCTATTCCATTGGTTAGGGTATGGACTAAATTTTTACTGGTGAAAATTTCAAGTTATGAATTGAATACAGTAACACGCGATAGGTCGTACAAGTTTTCTCTCCTGAAAGGGAAAAAAACAACACATCTTGGGAAAGTTATCATAAAATTGTCTTGGAGAATCTAATATTTGTGTAACCTATGGGGTTGGAAAGAAGACACACAAGGCTATATCAGGTTGAAATTTTAGACTCTTAAGGGCGTAAATTGCAGAGCTACAACAAAAGAAAGGTCCGCTAGCATAATAGTCTCCAAATCAGTGTTTTAAAAGGTGCAATTTTTTTTGTTTTTGGAAATTTGCATATCTTTTGACTAGAAGATCCAATTGGGGTGATTCAAAAAGTGGAATAAAGTGGGATAAAAAGAATATCAAATAAATTTGGGAGAATCTTAGGGATTTTTTAGGTACAAATTTATTCCAACGTCTCTAAATGTAGGAGTTGTTATTACTTGTCAACGCTAAAACATGGGGACTGTGTGGTTCTTCCATGTAACTAGAGTATATCAAAAGGCCCCTTTCGAACATTTTCTCATGAGAAAACAATAATATGTATTTTATCTCCCATGTACCTGTCATATATCGAGATACCCCTTAGAATCTTGAGACCAACCAAGTAAAGCGTTTGGACATCTTTTTGCTATAGTACACCAAGAAAAACACTTGGGGAGATCACTCTCTAGTACCTGGGTAGTCAAATAGTACAACTAAGGTCATGGTCAAGCCCTTAGTTCATTCCCTGAGATATTGGTCCAAGTACTATTGTTGGACCCCACATGTATATCAGAGAGCTATAGGACCTAACACTCCCTTGTCTGAGGAACTCTACCTAAGACAATTAGGAATTCATACCCTACAAAGATACTTGGCCAACATGCCACCAAAAAAGGGAGCTTCTACACCAAATAAGTCCTCAGACAATACTAATTGGATTCTTGATGAAGGTGAATAAATGTGCAAGGACATAGATGATTTACAAAAGAAGGCAATAACAAAAGATGATATAAAAAGGATGATGGATTCAACTGAATCTAAGATGGAAGTGATGTTGGATACTAAGATGGATGGATTAAAAGGGGAGATCATGGAAGGGTTGAAAAATTTGCTAATCGAGAGGCCACCTGAAAGTGATAATGTATCCCATGAAATTCATGATGAGGACACAAGGAAGATGAATTAATACTGGAGAAACTCCAACTTTGGGTTGAATAGCGACCACTTTCCTAAGATCGATATGAGGAAGTTTGATGGCAAGGATACAAGAACATGGATACTCCATATGGAGTATTTCTTTGATCTGCATGATGTGCCACACACACAAAAGATATCAAGTGTGTCATTATATTTAGAACTTAATAATTTTTTTGTGGTATCGATGGCTTTGTTCTCCCAAATCACTTTTCACTTGGACAATTTTCACAGAAGAAATGCTAGAACACTATGAGGATAAAAGGAGCAATATCTTCTTTATCCAATTGATAAATATCAAGAAAAAGGTTTCAGTTGTGGAGCACATTGAGAACTTCCACATATTGAATATAAAGGTAAAAAATATACCAAATGAGCACTTGATTGATGTCTTCATAGGAAATTTAAAGGATAACATTCAAAATGAGTTTCTCCTTTGGGAACCCAAATCATTGGAGAATGTATTCAGGGTGGCAAGAAATGTTGAAAGTAAAAATATGGCTATGGATACTAGAAGGACCACCTAACATCTATCGAGAGAATATTTTTCCTTCTTCTAAACCACCTCAGCCTACAAGGTTGACACCTCAACAATTGGAGGAAATAAAATCAAAAGGTTTATGATTTAATTGTGACAACAATTACAGTACGGGACATAAGTGTGGTGAGAAGAAAGTTTTCTACATAGATTGTGAAGAGGAATAAAAACAAGAACAAGAACAAGAACAATGTCAAGATGAATATGTAGAAGAGATTTATTCTGAAGAGATGAATCCCACCATATCATGTCATACATTGAATGGAATTAACACTCCTCAAACGCCCACGATTGAAGGATATATCAAAAAGAAAAAGTTAACAGTGTTAATTGATTCCGATAGTACTCATAATTTCATTCACTGTAAATTATCCAAAACTCTCAATTTATTTATATATCCAACACCATAGTTTCAAGTAATGACTGCAAATGGAGGAACTATCAATTGCTCATGAAACTTCCATAAGATCAATCTTACTATGGGGGAATATGTAATGAATAGTCCAATGATATCTATACCCATGGGTGGTGTTGATGTCGTACTAAGGGTCCATGGTTACAATAATTGGGAACAATGGCTTTTAATTTTCAATAACTTTTCATGGAATTTTGATTGGAAGGAAATAAATTTGAGTTAAGGGGTATCACAGGGAAACCCAGTAAGGTGGTAAGCTCTAATGGCATGACAAAATTATTGAGAAATGGGCATCATGGTGTAATTGTACAACTATGCTTACTATATGTTCAAACCTCTAAGCCATATATTCCCCTAGATATCCAAGGGATCATTGATAATCATTCCAAATTATTTGAAGATATTCCCAAAGGTCTTCCACCCACTTGCGATCATGATCATGCTATTCACTTGATTCTTGGGAGTGTTCCTCCTAACATCAAGCCTTACATATACCCTTATGCACAGAAGAGTGAAATTGAGTGTATGGTTAAAGAAATGTTATAGGATGGAATTATTAGACCTAGCCAAAGTTATTACTATGCACTAGTGGTAATGGTACTCAAGAAAGAGGGCTCATGGCATATGTGTCCAGATTATAGAGAGCTCAACAAGATCACTATTAAAGATAATTTTCCCATTCTTGTCATTGATGAATGACAACCTTACCTAATTGGTAGGAACTTCAAGGTAAAAAAAAATCATGACCATCTTAAATACTTCTTGGAACAAAGACTATCTTTAGACGAGCAACAAAAATGGGTGACCAATATGTTGGTTTATGACTTTCAAATCATCTACAAAAAAAGGAAGAAAAATGTTTTGGTAGATGCACTCTCAAGAAAGGATGAAGATGTTGAGGCATTTCTCTATGCTATCTCTATCATCCAACCTGATTCGATAACATAAGAAAGGGATGAATGGAAGAATGAAGAAGAAGTTTGGACTCCAAATGGTGGTATAAGAGTTCCTTTCATACTGCAACAAAAATGACACCATTTATGGTGCTTTATGGATATCACCCACCGTCCATCACTTCTTCTCTAAAATACAAATCTAAGGTTAAAGCAGTGCAATATCACATCAAGCATCAAAAACAAGTTCTCCAACTCTTAAAGGCCAACCTGACCATGGCACATAATCACATGAAACAACAAGTATATAAACATCGTAGTGAAAGAATTTTTGAAGTAGGGGATTGGGTATTTTTAAGACTACAACCATACAAATAGATGTCCCTCAATAAAGATAATAAGGATAATAAATTATCGCTGAAGCACTATGTCCCTTATAAGGTGTTGCAAAAGATTGGTACCATGACATATGAATTGGAGTTTCCTACATCTTCACGAGTACACCTAGTTTTCCATGTTTCATGATTAAAGAAGGTTATAGGTGACAAAATCCCAATTCAAACTATATTGCCATAAATTGACGAGGAAGGGAAAATCATATTGGATCCTGAAGCTATCATGGACACAACAATTCTCTAGATGAGGAATATATCAATTTCAGAGTATCGAGCATTAAGTGGAAGAAAATACCTGCTGAAGATTCCACATGGGAAGATGAGTCCTTTATATAGGAGCATCTAGAACTACTCAAGCATTGAGGAAACCACTTTTCTAAAGGGGAGGGCATGTTAAGCCCTAAATCATGGCACATTACCTCTTAATTGGGGCATATTAAATTAACATTGTTATTTTATTTATGTCGGCTTGGGTCCATTAGTTGTAATTGTACCTCCTAGTCTCCTAGATATACCAAGGAGACCTTTTCATTTGGAATCATCTTGTATTGGTGAATTCATGTGATGTATAAGGAGGTTTCCCCCTCGAAGAGGCTTACTATCTGAATTTCTCTCTTTTTCAAGGCCTAGAGTACTTATTCTAAGGTTTTTATGTTATTTTGATATTTGTTTCTTAACAAATACACTTCAATAGAAATAAGATAGGGAATAATACAATATTTTAGAATCTGTTTGGATATACAATATGTGGAAGCAATATTATCTTATCAAAATAAATTGCATATAGATTCGTTGATGGAAATGCATAGTGTCAATTACTGAAATGTTTACCTTGAATGAATTTCAAAATCATCCCGAATGGATATATCAACAAACAAACGAGGACTATAGGGAGACATATTTTGTATTCATTGGCTATCAAATTGGCTAAAAATACCAATAAGAATTTGGTTAAAGAAAAAATTGAAAATTTATTTGCATTTCTACTAAATTCTATGCATAGATACACATGGAATATTTTTTCACGACGATAACCTAGTATCTATATCTTTCGAACCAATCATATGCAAAAGAAAAGTTTGTAAAACATTAGATCATGATTAAATAGAGAGGCGATTGCATATTGAAAATACATAATATCAATGGATACAAATACAAGACAAGATGATAGAAAATGAACTTCATCTAGTTTTTGGATTTAAGAGTATTGATGTTGAAACTACTTTTGAAACAATGTCTTATTTTAAAAAAAATGAATACACAATTTTTTCCTATTATGCATAATTGACCATTGTTTTTGCAATGTAGTGATGCATAATGATTCTTTCGTAATGAAAATATGTAGAGAAATTTTGAACATGTATGCAAAAAATGCAATTTTCCAATGGCACCATATTCAATAATAGAAGACACAATGACTGATTGTGTCAAATGAAAACATAATTGTCTATTTGTCCATTCATCTATGTGCATTGTCTAAATTACTTTATCAATATTGTAAACAATAATGTTATATGGTGCATTGAGAGGAACTAACAAGTCTCCAAAGAAACATTTTTTCGGATACTATAAATGTCAAATAAATATTATCTTCAAAAGAAAGCAACCACAATTTATATGTTAAGGTTTTTTCAAGTACATAACATTGTACTCTTAGTAAAGATAGCGAGATTTAGTATTAGAGAAAATATCTTTAGTCAAAATTTCAATTAATAAATTTACTTATTTTCATTAGAGATAAATAAATAAGTAAATTAAAACATCCATTATATTTTCATTTTCATCATTATTTTTATTTGGTTTATTTTTGAAGAGATGAGAAGTGTCCTTAGACACACAAATTTCATTAAAAGACGGAAAATAATTACACCAAATGTGAGAGCTTACAATCTCCAACATTACTCTCTCATGAAAAAATGAGATATTTAATGATCTCATTAAACTAATTCTAATATAATTTTTGTTATGTAAATCTTATCACATAATCATGCAAGTATGACATGTGTCCATGTACATTAAATAAATATTCTAACAATTTTGTATTATGTTGCTTCTAAGAAGTAAGTGACTCTTTTCTAGACTCATTATCTAATCTAACTAAATATATTCTAGAAAATCCCAAGTATAATAAAATAATATTATACTAAGCATTTTTAGGATCATAATATCTAACATTCCCCCATTTGATCCAAAAGCAAATTGGAACAATTACCAATTTCTTCTCTAAACTTAGTAAATTTGATCCTGCCAAGTGGTTTTGTGAATATATCTGAGATCTGGTCTTCTAAAGAACAATATACCGGTTTGATGATGCCCTTTTCAATGAGTGTCCTAGTGTAATGATACTTTGTTTCAACATTCTTTTTATAGGAATGGAAAATTGGATTATTAGCAAGTTTAATGGATGATTGAATATCAATTAACAATGAAGTAGCTTCCGTTTGAGAAATTCCCAAATACTGTAAAACTTTGTATAACCAAACTATTTCACATGCTTCTTCCCATGTTGATATACATTCCTCTTCTCTGGAAGAATTTTCTATAGTAGTCTTGATCCATGTGGATATTTGTTGCCACCAACATCTTCCAGCTGGCTCACATACAACTTTCATCTTGGTAGTTACAATTTTCATCTTGGCAGTTTTGTTTCTAGCTTTTCGGGTTCTAAACTTCCAAGGCCGTTTTGAGGCCCTAAACAATGTTTTTTGGGCCTGCCATAATCACCCTATGATAATGCCATATTGTGAAGACATAATGTGTAGTCCTCGGATAAATTTCCAATGGGCTATCGTGTGCCTAAAACATAGATCGTATGAAAAAGTTACGACCCTAGGAAGTTGATGTACTGACATACCCCATCGAGGCCCACATGACTTTTGGTGCTTCATCTCCCAAGGTTAGGTTTTTGGATGTCTAGGGTTTTTTGTTTACTTCTTGATGCTAGAAAAGGTCTAGAGGCCTCATTGTAATGTGCTTAGATGAATGCGTGTAGCCTCCACATCTCTTCTCGGAGATTAGCTACCACCATTCGGGCAAAATTGTTTTCATTCTGCATTTTACAGTTTCAACACATTTATGTATTGAATAGAAGTTAAGCTCCATTGTATCTCTATCATTTTTCTCTGTATATCTTTGTTAATGTCATATATATGTGCTTCATTTCGTTCCTCTCATAAATCCGGATCAAGTATGCTTCTTGCAAGTCCAAGAAATTATCGTTGATCCCATATTCGTCAAGTAACACGATGTTGATGCCCTATAATTAAAACTTCTAGAAAATTTTGCATCTGAATATCCAATAAGTACACATTTTTTTATTCTTCTTGTACAGAAGACCATAATCTTTTGTACCTTGAATATATCTAAGAACCCATTTTATTGCATTCCAGTGGCTTTCCCTAAGTTCTTGCATAAAACTAGTGACAATACTAACTTCATATGATAAGTTTGGACGAGTGGTTTTCAAATAAATCAAGCTACCAATCAACTGCTTGCAACTAGTTTTTCTTACCAATTCTCCCATTTCAAGTTTTGAAAGTTTTAAATTTTTCTCCATTGGGGTGAGAACGGATTTGCAATCTGTCATGTCAAATATTTTAAATATCTTAGATGCATACTTGCATTGACTAATGAAAATGTTGTTTGAATTTTTGAAATACTTCAACTCTAAGATAATAATGAAGTAATCCTAAATATGTCATCTTGAATCCAACCTGCAATTCCTTCTTTGACTAAAAAATATGATCATCATTGTTTCCAATAATGATCAAGTCATCAACATATATGATAAAATTACCATATTTTTCCCTTGTAGGAACATATATAGGGAATCAACAGATTCACTTCCCTGAAAGCCAACTTTGTGAAGGAAATCATCCATTTTGGCATACCAAGCTCTGAGAGCTTATTTTAATCCATATAATTCCTTGATTAACATACAAAATTTTTGTTCCTATCCTTCAAGCTCAAAACTAGAGTGTTGAGTCATATAGAATTCTTCCTACAAATTTCCATTTAGGAAGGCACTTTTGACATCCATTTGATGTAATTTCCATCCTTTTTGAGCTGATAATGCAAGTACCATTCAATTATGTTCCAATTTTTTGTTGGCGCAAAATCTTCTTCATAATCAATCCCTTTCTGTTGGTAAAAACCCTTGGATACAAGTCTTTCCTTATACTTGTTTATCCCTCCATTTGGCTTATACTTTATTCGATAAACCCATTTGCATCTGATGGTTTTAACATACGGAGGAAAATCAACAAGTTTCCAAGTCCCATTTTCAATCACTGCTTTATACTCATCAAGCATTTCTTTTCTCCATTCTTCATGTTTTACTGCCTCTTTGAAATTTGAGGGTTCAATAAAATCATTTGATATTAAGGAAAAAATTTATTTGTCCTTGTTTGAGCTTCTTGTACCCATTTTATTTCATTCATCAAGTCTTACACATTTCAAAAGTTGAATAACCCAATTAGGGAGTTGGTGTTGACTTGTTTGGGGATTTGAATTATCGTGATTATTCAAGATGAGAGTGATGAAGAAAAAATCTCTTCTTCCCTATGAAGTATCCAGAGGTGGAGTTTCATTATCTTATGAACTACTTTATGAAGATTCAGATGAACTTTGTGATGGAGAAGAAGGGAAAATTGATGAAGAGTTGTCATGTTCTGAAGAAGTCCAATATATTTCAAACCAATGTTGTTGACTTGGTTGATTGTGCATCTTGATTTTCTCTTTATCAACTTGTTTGTCCAATATTTCAAGAAGGATTTCTATTTATACAACACTCTTGATTTTTGTTTCATCAAATATAACATCTCAACTGACAACGAATTTGCAGTAAGATAAAAGACGATATCCCTTCTTCTCATCGAAATATCAAAGTAAGATACATTTCACACTTTGTGACTCTAATTTATTTCAATTTTCTTTAGGGACTAATGCATAACATACTGAACCAAAAGCTCGAAGATGTTTGATTCAAGGCTTGAATCCATACCATGCTTCATATGGTGTGATCCCATCCAAAGAAGCAATGGGAGAGCGATTTCTTAAGTAAATGAAAATATGAACTGCAGCAA
>JZKD02S1704463.1:88919-129217 GCA_000966675.3 Picea glauca
GTGCTTGTGCATCATCCATAATGATATATTTGATGATTTCATTTGGAGATGAGATGGAAGCATTATTATCTCCATCTCTAAATAGTTGGTTTTGAACCAATTAGACTAATTCTTCTAGTTGTACTATAAAAAAATAAGGTTGCGTGGCAACGTAGTCCTTGCCAAGAAGGTTACAAGGTAAATTGTGGAAAATGGGGTCGAATTGTAAATGACAGAAGTGTTCATTGCAAAATGTATATCATGGAAATGTTGTGTGCAAGATGTATATCACAGAACATGGGGCATAAAATTTCGTTAGCGCTAAGGCGCGGCCCTGCAGAGAGATAATTGGTTAAGTGTGTCAGTTTGAAGTTGGATAGGAAAAAGTAGTAGAGGCAGACGGAAACTGCAACGAAGATGTGGCAAGTAGCATGCAACACATGTGGTATCCATGCAGTAAATTACGCGTGGCATGTAGAGCACCATTTTTTTTTTTTGACTGTATTTAACAAAATACAATTTGTGCATAGTGGAAGAAAAAAATTGAAAATTTAAATGCATTTGTCATATAGACTGGTGAAATATAAAAATGTATTAGGACATAAATTTAAAAGGAGATAAGAAAACAATTTTATTTGAAATATCTCAAAAAATAAAAGTTTGTTACATATTACTGAAAATTTTGAAATATATCAAAAAATAAAAGTCTGTTACATATTACTGAAAATTTCAATGTGTTTGTCATATAGATTGGGATTGGGGCTCCTGCGGATCATAAGAGAAATATGTATAAGAAACAGGACTGTAGAAAGAAAATAGAGTACAATACCTGCAAAAAAATAAATTGAAAGGTGTAAGTGTTTGGCTACACATTTCTATTTAAAAAAGTGGAATAACTGGGTTGATAAACAAAGTAGGATGCGATCAATAGAATTACAATGATGGTACATATGAGACCTTTTTCTATTTTCTTGCAGCTGTCATTTCATTGATGTCGTCGATGACTACTGGAATCGTGGCAATTGCCTGTTGCCTTTCGTCGATGGCCTGGTTCAATTCCCTTTCGAGCCATTCTTCAATGTATCTTCTCATTGGGGCGATGTTGATCTCATTCCATATTTTTATCTTGAAAACATCGTTTTCTAATTCCTCGAAGTCGATAGAAAGATTACATAGAGTCTGATGATTTTCCTCATTCTGTATTGAATAGTCGACTAGCCAGTCGTCGACCTGAGCTTGATCATATTCAAGGATGTTGTAAAACTTTTCCAAAGACAACGCCTTAAACATATCAACCTCTTTATTGAACTCTTGCCTAGTTAAGGGCAAGGAGTTTGTGATTAAGTGGGGGTCTTGGAAGTCATTGGTCTTTCTGGCTAAGTTTATTCTTGACATCCTTGTGAATAATTTATCTTTCTTTGATATGGCTTGTTCACATGACTGAACAATGCGATGCAGGTTCTTCACTTTTTCTTTCCAACATGCATTTAATTGTCCGATTTGGTTTTTGGATGGAAGATATTGTTGTCTTGTTTTTGTTTCTGTCATATTGTTGACAATGGTGCCAAAAGGAAGGACCATGCTTAAATATAAATGTTCTTCATCTTTTAACTCCGCCTGCAAATGTTGAGCAAACTATGTGCCTTGGTTCCAAGGGAAGTGATGGTTTGTGATGTTTTCCACGTCTTAGTAACCAGTTCCATTCTTTTCTTGATATTATTATCCACATATCCTCTACATGATGCAAGGAGGCTGGAGGATCCTTTTAATTTGGCTGCAGGGGTGGCAGGCATGGCTATTTCCAAAGGATTGGCAAGCAATGACATAGGAATCAAAGCCTCTTGCAATTCCTTGACCCGGTCCTTCAGCTTGGCATTCTGGGCCTCGATGCCTCAAATGGAATCATGAAGTGCATATCCACTCACCTTGTGAAGTTGAAAGATTTGGGACGACTACATGTTGGCAAGGTCAACCTCTGAATGAGATTTTCCTTTCTTAGTTTTTACATCTTTTTTCTCAATTATTAATTTTTTGGACTGGCTGTAAAAAACAACGCTCTAGAACACGAAGGATTCATCTTTGTCAAAATTGTTGGTCTTGGATATGTCCATTGGATGACTATACTAGATGGCGTCTTCGGGCTGATCAAGGTAGTGGAGCATGCTATCCAGATCAATGTCAAGTTCCATGTTCTTACTTTGAATTTCCGGCTCTTCTGCCTATCCCACATTTTTTTTCTCTTCTTGTCTACTGGAAGCTTGTGAGAACTATCAATTTTAGAGTGAGGAGGGTCGTTATCTCCTCCTCTGTTTGAAGAACTCTAAGTTGCTTTGTTGTTGTGGTGGGACGTTGGAGCGATCCTCTAGGATGTCGTACTTTTTGGAGTGCTATTCGTCGATTGAACACTCTTGTCACCGGGGCCTTTCCCCTGTTACCTGTATAATTTAGTGCTGCTTTGCAGTGTGTCTAGGTCGCCGACATCAGAAGCAGGAGCATTGCCATCAGTGTGTCTGTTTTCGGACAGGTGTTTTTTGAAAAAACAATCACCGAGGCCAAGTGTTTGTAAATGTTGTCAAAAAATATTATTAGGTCTAACCCTCTTATGCTTTCAGCATATCTCAGGTTGAAGTTTCTAGAATGCGCTACGAATTCATTAATTTTGTTGACGTTTTTTAACACGAACTCCCAGACTTTCCAAGGTAGAGGAATGAATTGGTTTTTTCTCTTCTTTTGCAATAGATGAAACCAATAGTTGTATTGTCGTGCTACTTATGCAAAGAACATTTTGTCCGTAATGTGACATGGAAGGAGAGCATGTTTTTCCGTGGAGCCAAAAATTCTTATCACAGTGTAATTATCCAAATGTTCAAGTGTCCCCTTCTTGTCCAAAAAACAGGTTTCCTATTCAGATATGCGGGGATAATCTTCTCCTAACAACAAAACTTCGAAAAAAGACACAAAGCCATTAAAAACCTCATAAAAATAGTGGGAATCCTTGTGCTTCAAGAAGCCCTGGTACTAGAACGTTACTGGGTCGAATTCCCAGTTGAAATTATTGGACGAAGACAGTTCTGGAAACTAACAACAATGTGCTATCGCAAAAACTAAGTAGGACAACATATACAATTTCTTTTCCCTTTTGAAGCTTGAAAATTGGGAACAAATTTCATGGGAAATTAACTTGCCTCAATAAAAAATGGCTTGTTCGTTGACTGTGAAATACAAAATATAAAGTGCGATCCGAGAAACAATTGCTGTGGACTCCTGTCCCGTTATTCTTGTAAACAACCAGGCAATTTCACGAAATGGATTTCTAAATTAACTAACCTGCAAGCTTGTGATATCTTCAGGAACTAGAATTAGGTCTTCCAATAAATGGGGTAAGAGGTCCAACCTGTTATTATGCTTTGCTAGGAATTGTTTGCAATATTCTCCTCTGAACTTCAATGTTGGCTTCGACAATATTAACATCTGGTGGAAGACCTGAGGTGACAAAGAAACAAAAGAGCAGTTCTAGAGTGGAATAATTCTTTTGTCTGAAATAAATTTATCGATGCACCAAGAGACCATGTCCTTACAATCAAAAACCTTAGGGACACAACCTGCACGAGCAATCCCAGAGGTCCAAATTACTTGGTTCTCTGTGGTAGGGGTTGAGTAATAAGAATATGCCCTGGACCATTGGAAGTTATGGTCCTTGCGCTCGAAGATGTTCACTGTATCTCCACAAAACTGTTGTCGAGATGATGGCATAGGTTTATGAGAACATTGGTTTGCTCCATATGATGGTTGAAATGAACACTTAGAGACGATAATGCAACTCTCTGCTAAATCTTAGTTAAATGCTTATGAATAGGAAAGCTCCTTGAGCCTTTCGCTGATTAATGAAAATCTGTATGGGTGGAGCATGATGAAATGTTAGTAGTAAAGCTTACTTATTGCATATTTATAAATGCGAAGGTGGTGGGTATGGCGAAGAGAAATTAAGGATTGGAGGTTTCGTGAATGTGCCAAGGTGACAAAGTGCGAACGACATTTCATGATTTTGAAATCAACACTTGGAAGGGATAATATAATCCTCTGCAAATCTTGGTTTAATGTGTATTAATAGGAGATCTCCTCGAGACTTTCGCCCATCAATGATAATCTATACGGTTCCTGCATGATGAGTTGTTAGAATTAAATGTCAGTAATTGCATATTTAGAAACAAGATATGTATATATATATAAACAATTTTTTTTCTTTTATTATAGACAAGTGCGAAGGTCACAGAGATGGGGGAGAGAAAGGAACGAATGGCAAGGTCTGAAAAGCGGTCGGACATGATTCAAAATAGGGTTACGAGGATACTCGGGAGAGGCGAGTGTTCCACAGTTAAATTTTATGTATCAAATTTTTTTACTGCAAAACATGTAAAATAGAAGAGAGCACGATGAGGAAGTTCAACGACTGGTTTGTATATTTGTGAATTCTGAGAAAGTGGCTAAGTATGGAATAGGGAAACGATCGGGCGAACTCGTTCTCAGAGCGAGGATTGAAGTTTTCGTGAACATACCAACCCGACGATGCACAAATGACAATCCATGATGTTTGAAATTAATGCTCACTAATTGCATGCCTAGAAATAAGATCTTGTATATAATTGGTAATTGATAATTGCAAAAGGGTGTGGGCACAAGAAACAATGACTAGGAACTGAATATTTCTTGAACCCTCCAAACTGATGATCCATTAAAGAAATTTGAAGAAATGGCGAAGTATGGAAAGCAGATAGACGAGCTTCAAAATGGGGTGACAATAGTTCCACAAAAGACGTGAGGATGCGACGGTTAAATTGTATTTCTCAGAAGTTTTCAGTGAAAAATGTGTACCACAGAAGATGGCATGATAGGTAGACCGTAATACGGAAGACTGTATGATCTGAGTCCGGTTGTAAATTTTTATATCGCAGAAGTGACGGTATTGTTCATCAACGACTAGGAATACGATCTGTGAGTTTACTTGGTTCTTGGTTGTATGATTCGTCTGTCAATTTGTATATTGCAGAACTCTAAGTCATTTTTTTAGCCAGCCAACCCGCAAGTTCGGCTGTCAATTTGTATAGTGTGAAACTCTGGGTGCTGTTTGTAGGACATAGAACTATAGAGGAAATGCTTTTCCCTTTAATATAATTTCTATGATGCAAATGTATTATGTGGCTCGTTTTAGCACTTTTCCATTCGTAAAGAATGGTAATCTTGAGCCCGCCGACCCTGGATCTCGTGTGTCAATTTTTATATCGCGGAGCTCCGAATGCTATTTAGAGGTCATGGAAAAATAGAAGTGCAATGTTGATCCAGCCAGTGCGCAAGTCCGCCTGTGAATTTGTATATCGCAGAACTCTGGGTGCTACTTGTAGGACATGAAAAAATAAAGAGACAATTTAGACAAAGGGGAAGAGCTCGGCCGAAATGCGTGAATCTGCCAACCCGCGCAACAAGGCATTTTCGGAAAAAAATGATTTAAGTAACCAGGAAGAGAAACTACAAGGGATAAAAGAGTGGGAAAATAGAAAGGCGGAGGGCGGTTTTCTTAAGCGCGAATTTGATTCAAACAAGCCCCATTGTTGCAAAACCATCATTTTCTACTAATTGTCAGCAAATGCTTTGTTGAAGATTAGATTTTATTGCAACGTGTGGGTGTTGATACATTCTTCCATGACTGTAACATATGAAATTAAGTATTAAACTTCATTTTCTACTAATTGTCAGCGAATGCTTTGTTGAAGATTAGATTTTATTGGAACGTGTGGGTGTAAGTGTGTGCTTGATACATTCTTCCATGACTGCAACTGTTTCAGGAGCATCCCCCTATGGACAAGTGGATTCCCTTTTGGTCTCTAGACTCCTAAGACCAAGACAAAAAGGGTGCTAACGTTGGTCACTAACATCCTTTTAAATCTAGTTAAACTAAAGTATAGAGAAGAGGAAGAAATGAGTACCTTTTAAATGATGTTCGTCCTCACACAGTCCGATCTGAGATTTGATCCCTAAGCTCCTCGATAAGTCCTCCAAACAAACAAATATAGAACAAAATTCCTATTCTACTAGGATTAGCTTGAAACTAGATCTATCTAATAGAGACAAGGTCATGTAAAACAAACACAACCTTGAAAGAAATAGGCCAAGCACATATGTATATTGATGAGAACAATAGAGAATGATTACAATCCTTTGATGAAGGTGCAACAACCTCTCCCAACTCTCCTTGTCCAACCCTTTGCTCAAGTAATCCACACAAAAATGATGATGCTTCAATGATATTTACCTTATGAAATCATAAGTTTGATGCCTTTAATGTCTCCCCCTTTCACCATGAAGAGACCTACTTATATAGGCTTGGAGAGGCCTAACCACTTAAGATATTATTGGGATAAGTTGAGGATTCTTCTCCTTTAGTTGTCGATCTTCCCTAAGATCGAGCCTTGACCTTAGATCTGAATCCAACCAACTCTAGATATGAAGGGATTCTTCCTTGATTTCTCTCAACAATCCAAAAATTCACTCAAAAAAGGCCAGTGCTCCCTTAGAATGGGGCACAGAGTGTTGGAACACTCCCCCAAAAGAGGTCACAGAGCGTTGGCACTCCCTGATAGTGTATAGGGGAGCGTTGCCTTCCAAAATTGATTTTTTAGTGGTTGTTTCTATGGAAAAAGACTTGTACTCTATGTCAAATGATTTCTCCTTTTCAAAACCAGTCTTTTGAGGTGTCTTTTGAGAATGTCGTCTAAGACACGACATAGGCAATATGAAAGTATGATTTTGTGACACTTGCGGCCAAAATGCGACACTTGCGACATTGGTAATGATGACACTAGGCCATCATCCTAATGAGTAATTTTGATGTGTAACAGATTTCCCCCCAAAGTGCGAAGTCAGAAGACAGGAATTGATGACTGAAGTACTTTGTAGAATTTTTTGAGTAAGGGTATGGACTTAGAGAGCTTGGAAGAAGCTGCACACAACCATCAAACAAATATTATGACATGTTTCAAACCCAAGGCAGGCATACCTATGCTTGAGTGATAAAGACTTTCAAGGTATGGCTGCCATAAAATACACTGCGAATCCATAATTATATTGATAAAAAGGTATAACCACTTAAGATACGATGTGGATATATACTCCTATGACCTGAACTGATCGTAGCCACAAAGAATACACAGTGGATATACGAAATGACAAGACATAGCCACGACCAATACAAAGTGGATCTATGTGACAGTATATGTGTCAATGTTCAAAAGAAACTCCGTCGCAACCTGGGCAAAGTCAATATAAGAGTGATGACTCAACCCAGGGTCTTCTTACCAATCTCGATGTAGTACGAATATAACCATGTGGATATATGTCCTCATTTCGAACATGGAAAAAACGACTTGACTACCGGTCAATGAGGTAGACCATTAACAAGTGCGAGGGAAATCACCATTGATGTCAATGATTCCCAACGTACTTTAGTACATTCTAATGAAAGTGAATGGATGAGCTGAAGTTGAACATCCGTGGAATCATCCGATTAGAGGCCAATGATGTAAACCCATTGTTGGATGCGAGGAGGCCTGCCATTGAGGCATGCAGGTCCCAAGGTACTAACTGGTTTCTAATTCTAGTTCCCAGATAATGTGCTGAAGTTGATAGGAACAAACTTGTCGAAGGAGGGCCTTAATGTATCCCCCATCAATGAAACGAAATTGACACAGAGTGGATCAAAATAACATGGACTGACACGGGTATTGAAACAAGAAATTTGTGATGGTTGACTCTTGAGGCATATACTTCCCTTGAACACCAAGGCACAACAACATAAACATGACATGGACCAAAACACGATGATGCAATGGATACAGTGACTTTCGTCGGGTGACCCAAAGGAGTAATAAAACTCAGAGGATTGGTTCAATGCAGAGGTTCAACGGTTTAAAATGCGTGCAAAGATAAAGTGTCGTGTTCAAGGGTGACTGTAAGGGTTACTTTTAATGTTCTCAAAAACTGCTTGGCTTGCTTCTTTCAATTTTCCCCCCATCCAGATAGGCGAGTACCTCTTTTTAATTTACCGAGCTCAAGGAGGGTAACACATGCTCGATATAACTCACCTTCTGTAAGTCCCTCTTCCTTTGTTTAACGAACTTGAAGAAGTAAGGGTTCGATCATGTATGGGGCCTTCAACGTATGACTTCTTAACGAGTCCAGAGAAGGTAAAATCTATGGTTTTTCATATTTAGAGAGTCTGAAAATCACTTAAAGACGACTCCGTTGTTGTCCTTTTTCGTAATGTTAGTCTCGCGAGGCCGAAAAAGAGATAAATTATCACTCGAAAGATGCCCTTTCAAACCTTTTAACGAGTGGGAAAGGAATCAAGATCACTCGACGATCTTTTCATGTTTAGAGAGTCTGAAAAGAGCTTAAATACGACTCCAGGGTGTTCCTTTTTCGTGTATCCATGCGGGTCTGAAAAATAGATAAAATTTTACTCGGTGCGTTCTTATGTTTTTTGAGCATGAGAACGAACTAAGACTATGCTCGTGAATGTGACAAAATAAAAACGAACAAAACTACTCTGAAACCTGCCAATAATGTCAAAAATTCATTCCACTGTATTAATAAGGCCTCCAAAATATTTTTCAAAACCCAAAAATAACTATATCTTAGGCAAAAATGAAATTTATAATAGTAAAAAGGGGTAAAAATATCATTTACCATTTCATTTGTGCAAAGATTTGTAGCGGTGGAGAATTTGTGCTTTGGAGGGTGAATCTTGCATTGTTCGGTGCTAGAGCTACGGTCAGCTATTTTCCTCGCCGTTTGGTCCAGGTTGGTGCTCTTCTTCTTCTCTATAATTTGTAGGGTTCAATTTTTTTTTTAGGCAATAATTGGGTGAAAAAATTGATGCCCTAGGTTGTCTCAAGTGCCCAAAAGGGCTCAACGCTCCTATAGAATTAGTGGGGGAGTGCTGCCCAATTTTGTAAGTGCCCATGCAAGTTGATGAAGGCATGCCAACACTCTGATGTAGTGGTGGAGGGGGCACTGACCCAAAAAACACAAGAAAAAATTCCAAAAATGGCCAGCGCTTTCTCAAAACGTGAAGGGGAGCGTTTTAATTTTTAGAGTGCCCTGGTGGACATTGTGAGGATGCGTTGGCACCCTGATGTGCATATAAAGGGGGTGTTGGCCTTATAGAAAGAGAAAACAATTCTTTTAAAAGTTTTCAAATGCTCAAAAATTGCCAAAAAATAATGACTGATGAATTTTGGTTGTTGATGATTGCAGGTAACTTCAACAAAAGTCATGATCGAGTGGAAATAAAGAGAGAATGAGCTCGATGATTTGGCCTCCTTGAAAAGTACTCGATCAAGAGCCGCATTGAGGAATTATGGTCTCCTCAAGTTCTTCAAAATGAAAAAAATGAAGTAAGAGATTCTTCTTCTCGAGCATATGATCGGGTTATGGAACGTTGCGAAACAAGGGTTCCAAATTGGAACAAAAATTCTTACCATCAAGTTGGAATATGTGTACTTACTGACCGACCTCTCTAAAAGAGGGCCTCCCGTAGTTTTATCCAGACAGAGGGCACTTCCCACGCCTGTAGATGAGTACCTGGTAAACCATTGTGTCCCAGGAGTGAGACTAGTGGGAGGTAGAATCACAATCAAAGACATCAGGGATCTACCTCTTTGGTCCATTCTATTTTCCATTACAAGTATAGAGGGAAGTACCAACTCACACCTGTTTTCAAGATCAAAGGTGGCCTACGGTTTACAATGTCTAGAGCCAACACTGTTTAACTGGAGTGCAGGGTTCCTTCAAAATGTGAAGGAGCAAATTAAGAGATGCAGAGCAGGGCAGCAGAAGCAGTTCATGTATGGTTCATTCTTGGTTTCGTTCTTCTTAAAACACATTCCTCAGATGCAACCTCAGATTGCATTAGAAGTACGACCAATGGGAGAACGATGTATGGAGCGATGAACTAGTCTGTCTCCAAGATTAGAATCAAAGACATAGTTCAGGTTCATTGGTGACTTCTTCGCTTGGTTGGGATGCCAATTGATTGTGATAGAAGACTTCCCATACACCAGAGTGGATTTCCAGGGAAGCATGGACCTGGTCCTTCTATATGGGGTGGACTAGGATGCGTTAGGTAAGAAACCAAAAATGATATTGTCAAGTGTTTTTTGATTTTAAAATATATATATATATTTTTGGGTACTTAGAAGAGTTTCTAACGGATGTATCATTTCATCATGCAGATAGGGGAGCAACACACCTGACAGAGATACCGACATTGGGGCTCCATGGGGATGCTCAGATAGATTTAGAGGTAGGGGGTCTCCAAGAGGTGGATACAAACCTCCGTGGTCTTACGATGGGTATCCCTCCTCTTGAGAGGGAGGACGTACCTTTGCACTTGCAAAGACACATAGTGGGAGTCCCTGAGATTATTAACTCTTCACTAAGACGAGTAGCCTATGCGGTGGTGTGATACTTAGAGCACAATGTGATGCGGGAGGATTAGGACCTCACTGATATTTTTTGTATAGTCTTCATGATGATGTTATGGGCACAAGGACCCAACATTTTTCCCTTCTATGTACTTATTTTATGTAATCACACATTTTCTGTCACACCGTATATATATACATATCCTAGTTTTTACAGTTCCTAAATGAGTTTTTAAATGTGATGTGTTTTAATTTACATGTGATTTATGATTTATTTCCTTTATGAAACCTTATCTATGTGCGAGATACTGATCCATGATGTAATTGGCTAATGAATCCGAAATGGTATTGAGTTCTCTTGGTATGTGTCTATATTCGATAAAATCAAACATTCGTTGAAGACAAAGAACTCGCAAGTGGAGATGTAGTAGGATAGGATTGCGAATAGCGTAGATTCAATTAAGTTGATAGACCACGAGTTGAGATTATAGGTTAACGATCATATGAGAAACACCTAGGGAGGAGGCTTCGGTTAAAACTTCGATGACAACATGATATTCTGCCATTTTGTTAGTTGTCGATCCTAAGCAAATACCTCCTGAACTCACCAACTCATCAGAGTGGTAAACGACCCAAGCTGCAGAAGCAACGTTTTGGGTGTGTCGACTAGAGCCATCCGCAAACCCAAAAAATATAGGAAAGGAAGATGTCATCTGCACATGAAAACAAAAGACACAGTATAAGTGGCTAAGGCAAAGACGTGAGGACGCAAAAGAAAAAGACACACCAAACTAAAAATACAATAGTGTACAAAGCACGCATGCTAAATATTCTAAGCATAATACTTCTTAAGGTAAAGCCCATTTCGGGGCTCACCCAGGGAGATTTCGTCGTAGTTTACTAACTCGTAGGCCCATCTATGTAAAACACGTTTCGCGATGTAAGGACCATGCCACATAATTTCTAACTTTCCTGTCCCCAACTTATCATGAGCCTGGTCATAGATGAGGACTAGGTCTCCTTCTGTGAAAGTACGAGGGTGGATAGATTTTTTGTATTGATTCTTGATCCGCTTTTGATACGTCTCATTAACGAGAGTAGCATCACGACATATTTCATCCAACTTGGTAAGATGTAAGAAGCATTCTTCTTTGGCAGAAGTGTGAGGAAAGAGTTTTACTTTGAGTTTCAACGAGGGAATTTCACACTCGATCGGTAAAACAACTTCTAGGCCATATACTAACTGGAACAGAGTGAATCCAGTAGAAGTTTTCGCTGAAGTACAGGAAGACCAGAGAGCGGAGAAAAGTTGTAGATGCCAAGATGTCTTGTTTTCCCCTACCATACGTTGAATCATAGTTTTAAGGACCTTGTTGATAGATTCAACTTGTCCATTCGCTTGAGGGTAGTACGGGGATGAGTTCTCATGGAGAAAACCCAACTTGGCATGCAACTCACTCATCATCTAGTTTTTAAAGTGTGAACCATGATCAGGGACAATGGCGTGTGGAACACTAAAAAAAGTGATGATGTGGTTAAAAAAGAAAAGAGATGCAATACGACCATCATTCAGAAAGGTAGGCATAGCCTCAACCCATTTTGTAAAGTAATCGATGGCGACGATTATATAACCGTGCTCCCCAGTTGAGGTATGCTTACATTTCATGAAATCAATGCCCCATTTGGTAAAGGGGCCGATGGCAATAATGGGATGCAGTGGAGTGGAGTGGGTGGGTGCCTTTTTGTGAAAAACTTGGCAGGGTGGGCATTTTTTGACTGCCTCAATACAATCTTTGAAAATTGAGGGCCAAAAGTAGCCGGCATGTAAAATTTTCTGAGCTGTAGCCATCCAAAAAAGGTGACCACCACATGCTCCAAGGTGATAGTAATTAAGAACGCGTTCAACCTCTTCATGAGTCAAACATCGTCGGAGGATTGTATCAATACCACGAAGATACAAAGTGTCACTGATGATAAGGTAACGACGAGAATGGTGACGAATACATCGACGTTCTTCATGAGAGATATTAGGATGAAAACGTTGGGTCTGGAGATAAAGAAGGATACCTCCATACCAAGGGTCGTACGTGCTAATGAGGAACATAGTCTCATCGGGGAGAGAATCTCTGGGCTCAGTATCTTCATCAGCATGGGGAAAGTCGCAGATAAGCTCCGCAAACACCAAGGATTTTTTAACTTTGGACTTAGCAAATTCGAGATCAAACTCTTGAAGGATGACAATCCATTTAGAATATTTCCCCCCAAGAACTTGACGTGTCAGAATATGATACATGGGGTTAGAATCCACGATAACTGTGGTGGTGCGTAGCAAAATGTAATGATAGAATCTTTGGACAACGATGACGACTGCCAGAGCCAACTTTTCAATATGTGAATATTGGAGCTCGAGACCAGATAGACTTTTGCTCAAATAATATATCACGTGTTCCTCACTGATAGGGTCCTCTTGAACTAACACCATAGCAATAGTGGAAGTAGAGGCTGCTAAGTAAAGGATATAGTCATGCATATAATTCGGAGGATGCAACGGAGGTGCATTGGTCAATGCATGCTTAAGAGAAGCAAAATATTGTTGAGCAGTGTCATCCTAGATGAAAGGGGTGTATTTCTGAAACAATCACATAAATCCTTTGGTAATCTCAACGTAGTTACAAGTGAAACGACGAAGAAAGTTTTCTTTCCCCTGCAAAATTTGGAGTTGTGTCAGATTATTAGGTGGAGGTAAAGCAAGGATAGCCTTGATTTTTAAGGGATCCACCCGAATCCCATCCATGGGAACAACGAAGCCGAGGAGTCGACTTGATTCGACAAGAAAGATACACTTATGTGGGTTCAAACGAATGCGGTAGAACCAACATCGAAGAAAAATAGTCCATAGATGACCAAAATGGTTTGATCAACGTGATGAATGGGTCGGTAAATCGTCAAGGTAAGGTTCCACAATATGTTTGATACCGTGGAAAGCGTATGAAATGGCCCGCTGGAATGTGGCACCAGTGTTTTTGAGGCCAAACGGTAGTTTCCGATTGGTGAAAGTTCCCCACGGGAAGATGAAGGTTGTCTTATGTTGATCAACAGGTAAAATGTCAATCTGGTTGTACCTTGAGAAACCATCCATGAAAGAGAAAATCACGCTACCTGCGCAATTATCAATGATCTGGTCGATGAAGGGCATAGGGTATTTGTCTTTCGTACACGCCTTATTGAGGTCCTTATAATCAACGCAGGCACGAATGGTCCCTTGCTTCTTAGTAACCAAAACAATGTTTGAAACCCATTCCGTCAAAGGGACAAGATAGATGAAGCCAGATTTCAATAATTTCTCAACTTCTTCCTTAATTGGTGCGGTCTTCTTAGGATGGACCAAGCGGAGTTTCTGTTGAACATGTTTTACACCTAAGTAGGTTTTAATCTCGTGCACAACGATTGAAGGATCGATCCCTGGCATTTCCTCGGAGCTCCAAGCGAAGGCATCACAAAATTCTTTAAATAAAGAGGTATAAGAAACCACTTCCTTGGGTGAACAATTAACACAGAGGTTAATATTTTCCATGACACCTTCCTTGATCGAAATGTCAATAACGACCGTAGAGGTAATGTTGCCTAAATTCCCTTCAGAAGTAGTATCTTGTGTAAGTATGGGTGATTGTGGAAAGTCGACAACATTGGGGGGGAGGGGAAGATAAAGTTTATATCTTCCTGTATTTCTTCAAGAGGTGGAAGAAAAGAGGATCCGTGATGGTTATCGTCCCAAGGTATGTCGTCAATGCTAATCATTTCGATGATAGATTCGTCGGATGGAAATATTTGAGAAATGTAGTCAAAAGCATACGTCAAGGAATTTAACCAATATGGCATTGAGTAGGTGTCGGGTGCCAAGAGATGTTGGTCATCCGAAGAGGGAGAGGTTGATTATATAGAAATGTATGAAGCCTCGGTTGGACTAAGTGGCATGGTGTCACCTAACACATCGAACTCTAGAGGACTAGGTACAATCCAGGGATCAGATGATTCCAAAGACTGATAAGTCGTAGTCAAAATCATATTGACTGTGGCGATATGATGTGTTGTAGGAGGAAGTGGTGCAGGGAAGGCACCCATGAGGGTGGAATCTTTTAACAATCCTACACCAACAATTTCATACGTGATCTTGTGATCTCCCAAGAATGGAATATTGTTGGTAGCGGGAGCTCGAGCGTCGGGTGTACAAAAATCTAACTGATCGACAATGACAAATTTTCCTTTATGAGGAAATTGTACACATCGAAACACCAACAAATCAACGACAATCATAGCATAAAACCAAATTATTCCAAGTAACAATTTGTAATCGAGGGGAGCATCGACCAGCTCGACATCAATGGTGATGGTTTTTCTGCACAACTGGATGGAAAGGGATTGCAAGAGTCCATGGGGATGAAAACCTCGCCCATCGAATGCGCCTAACATCGTTGGGGATATTTTAAGTGCGGGTGATTTTAAACCTTTCCAACATGCTAAAGACATGACACAAGTAGAGGCTCCCTCATTCAAGATGGTACGGTGAATTTGTTGATTGTGAACAACAACATCAATTTGGAAAGCAAGTTAGTGGGAGAGTTGAGACGTAAAATTGTTCAGGTTAAACATGATACTGTTGGACGAATCAGGATCAAAAGTGCCAATAGAAGCCAAGAGAGTTCTACGTTGACTGGGGCAGTGCTGTATAACTTCTAACACATATATAGCACACAATGCTTGAGCCAAATCTTCAACAATGTTGTAGTTCTGGGCAACACGTGAACTAGGATTAAAGGTAGATTTACAGATAGTGATCTTAGGAGGGCATAAGATAGATTCAAACACATGTTTCTCGATCTGAAGTGGTCCAGACAGAGGACTAACATATGGAGGACTAATGGAGGATGGTGATGGATTCGGTAAAGTACCGATAATGAGTTTTCCTTTGTCAGGTTTAGCTGGTGTGTTGTATGTCGTCGAGCGGGTGGTTAAATCAATCCCATTAAATAGATAAATATGGGCACTTGTCGAGGCTTCATCATGAGAAGGGTGGCTGGAACTGCCCCCTGGAGAGGGGGTTTGAGCAACCATAGATTGTTGCTGAGGAAAAGGATGAGTAAGCATGACAGGTTGGGAATTCCCTTTAAAAAGTTTGGCCACTTCATCACGATGTGGACAATATCAAGTGTAGTGATCGTCACCACAAATAAGACATGGGAATTTTGGCTTTCACTGTGGTTTCATTTTGGTAGCAGGCGGTGGGTTTTGAGCTTTTGGTTGTTCATTGTTATTATTTTTCTTTGGTTTGTTCTTTGTCTTCTTCTTACCCCCAGATTGCTGTGAAGGGGAAGATTGAACTACATTCACCTCAGAGATTTGAGTTTGGGGGGAGGTAGAGGAGGGTGTGGTTGAACTGGGAGTGGATGCCGGAGAAGATCCATTTGTCATTCCGGTCGACTAGGAAACAGATTGTGTTTTGATGAAGCCGATAACTCCATCTACATGTGACGTGGATGACAGTTTAGATGGATCGGTATTTGCATGGGTAGCATTTGGGATTAACTCATACACAGTACCAGATTGGGAATAAACCAAATCTAAGTACTAATCTTGAGAAATGGCCTCTTCCTTGGTGACTACACCACCCATGGCAACATCACGAGAAATCAGGGGTAACAGTGATTTAGTAAACCATTTTGCCAATAGCTGGTCATGAATGATTGCTTTGATCAAACTTCATCGTCATCTCCATTCATGAATATGATCAGAGATATGCACAAAGTTTGTCTGAAAAAGGGAGGTCAAGAGTTCAATACCCGTCTCGTATCGAATGGGTAGTTGAAAGTGCATGAGAAAGGACATGGAAAGGGAGTTGAAATCTTGGAAAGAACCATGTGGAAGTTCGATATACCACTTGGTTGTTCAGCTCGTAAGTGTTCGCTGAAAAAGACGTAAAAATATAGAATCGTCCATTAAGGAGTTCGATGAACACCATAAATGGAAAGTCATCACATGATTGTTCGGGTCTTCTCCAGCTTTACTGTCAAATTTTGGAATATCAGAAGGTAATTTAGCAGGGATGACTGGCCAAAAAGGATAATGCAATATAGGATCATTGGTTAACCGAGACAAGTCTGGGAGATCCAGAGTCACGAGAAATGGTATTTGTCAGTTAATGTGAAGATGATACTGGTGTGGCATGGGGACACCAGTAGGACCATAAACTAGGTTAGGTGGATAATTATATCCAGTAGGTCCTCCTACATTCAGTTGTTGCTGACCAGAATAAACAAGATCTGATGATGGTTGAGAAACATCTGGATATGGAGGATAACCTGATGGGTTCTGAGGATTAGAAGTTGGTTGCTGGGTTTTCCCATAAGGAGGATAGACATTTTGTCCACAAGGAGGATAAGGTTGTTGTTGTCCTTGAGGATGTTTCCCAACGGGGAATAATGGATTTCCCGAAAAAGGAATGTGCCAAGGATTTGGTGTCACATTCTATCCATACGACAGGTTAGGGATTCTAGTCTGAGATTGCCCCCCAAGCTGAGATTGTGTCCCCATTTGAGTTTTACTCCCAAATGGAGATTTCCCCCCAGCGTGAGGTTGAGTGCCCAGAGGGATCTAGAAACTAGAAAATGAATGACTAGGGACTCTAACCGAATTGGAGCCACCAAGATCGGTTGCTCTAAACAAAGGTGTCCTGATAGAACCTCTGGGTGTAACTTGGGTAGTGTTGGTAATCGAAGGATTCAAAGCTCTGTACCCAAGTGGAACTAACGGATTTGTTCTAAGTGGTGTTTCAATTGGAGCTTGGGAGAATTTCCAGTGGGGATTGTAGCAACATGTAGGACCATGGTGGAATGGGCCATCTGGATAGTAGGGTTTGAGTGAGAACCACTCAACAATTGGTTTGCAATGGTGATGACATTACTGGTCGTACCGGTAAAGTGATTTAAAGGTACTGTATAACTAACAGACGTCTCGGGCACTTGTGATGCCATGGGTTGATCGAGACTCGCTCCTAGGTTACCGTATAGATCACAGACTGTCAAAGGAATAGAACCAAAACCAAAGGTTCCAACAGTATGAGTCGGGGTCCTAAATGATTCACTTTGGAAAAAGGGATCCTCTAATCTAGATTCTGCGTGAGTTCTGGTGGATACCTCAGTCTCTTCAATAACAACAACCTTTCTAGACGACTTCACCTATAGCAGATTCGGTTCTCTCCTAATACTCAAAGCTGGGTTGATTAAAAAAGATTCCAAAGAATTAGAGACAATTCAGAACTGTTCCAGAGAGTGTGTGCTTCCAACCTCAGAGAGGGCCTTCTGAAGAGTTAGGAAGCAAAGGTAGATAACCCTTGGGATCTTCCGGGGGTAACCCTTGCATCCTACGTGAACGACAAAGGCTAATGTTGCTTGAGCTAAGTAACGAATGGAAAAATAAATCTATGGACGACTAACGAAAAGAAACAACATACACTAAAAATCTAGGAATCAAACCAAGCAAACAAAACCTTCTCTCAATGACCGTACTAGTTGGTGATGAAATCCAACGTCGCGTGATCAAGTCAATAAGGGGCTAGGATATAAGCAGGTGGAACAGTTATGATGGTGACGTGCTTAACGAACTTACGCCTTGGTGCAAGCTTCCACGCAGTAATTGTGGATTCACCCTCCAAGGAGCCCGAGTGAGTTTGACCAACGTCTATTCCAGGTACAATGAGACTTCCCTTCACCGTCACCTTGTGTAAGAACCTAAATATTATGGCTACTAATGACACCAAATCGCAGTCAGCCCCTGGGCGGGTACAATCGACAGTCCAATCCGAACGTATGGGAAAGATAACAAGTCCGAAATCCTTCGAGAGAACTGAGGACAAGTGGACCGTTAGAACTCTAGAGGACCTCGAACAGATTCAGAATTCATGAAGCACCAAGACCAAATGAAAACAATTGAACCTCAAGAAGAACCCCCAATATACGATTTGACTACTATGAACGGTTGAACCATGGAGGTATAATATCTGTAACTCTCTCGAACACGACCTCACACGTAACCCCTATGTGAGAGGGGGATCCCAGAAAGCCTATACGACAAATGGATTTGCTCTCCCTATCACAATATGCTAATGCTTGCTTTGAATACTTTGGTGAGTTTTACTCACAACCTAATCCAAAGTGCTAATCCTAGTCTAATGTTGGTGGAAGATTCTAAAAACAAAAAGTTCTAGATAAATTTTAATTAGCGTTAATTTTGCATCTGTTCTTTACTCAGGGGTGTATGGAAGTGAAACTTGATGGTATAATGACTCAATTCCCAAAAAATGCATAAGAAATGATAAACAATCTTTTCTTTCAATGAATGCCTATTTAAGGGAAGGAGAAAAATGTTCTTTTCATTGTCAAACACTAAGATGTTGTATCCTCATGCAATTGTTTCTCAATCAAATCCAATATAATGCTAAAAAATTCATAGAATTTTGTTATGATATCCAAAAACAATCATAAAAATGTATCATTTTTCTTTATGTGCGAATGATAATCAATCTGATGTAAATCTTCCTATGTCGTTCAAAATTTAAGATCAATAAGATTTAGACAATCAAAAGAAAACTTCAGACGAACAAAAACACACTCTCTTCATGATTAAACAAGAAAGACAAAGATGACCAAACTTGCAAAAAGAAAACCAAAAACTCAAAAAGAAGGAAAAAGGCTTGGACAATATGACTTCAAAGATCCGATGGAAAGGTGCATAGACCTTTGAATTTTCTCACAAAATATTTCACTCAGTCAGATAAATGAGAGGAAAACAATAAGTTTGATCTAAATCATCAAAGACAAAGAGTGACTTCAAGGTAAGTAAAAAATATCAAAATTCCAAACAAAAGGTGGTCAATTCTTAGAAAGAAAAGTGTTGAAGGCCAAGACAAAGATGTACTGAGGTTGTAAGGACTCTGAGTAAGTGCAAACAGTAAGAAAATGAATTCAAATATTAAGCTCCTACAAGATTTTAACAGAAAAGGGGCAACACTGTGGTGTCAAAGGCACCAGAGTGTTGCAACGCTCAATGTAAGCTTGGCAGAGAGCGTCAACGCTCTGGTAGAAGAGGTAGGTGGCACTGGCCACTAAAAATTCAGAAAAATGCCCAGAAATCCAGAAATTCAAGCAAACTCAAAAATTCAAAGTGTATGAGTTGAGGTACAGAGCCAATCAACACATCTCTAAGAATCAGAGACATATTACGAAAAAGGTCAAAGATGAGCAAAGGATAAAACAAGATCTAGGAAACCAAAACTGAAAGCTTCGATCTCCCCAATGGAGTCGCAGAATCCCCCTGCGGACAATTGGATTCCCTCTTGGGCTCTAGACTCCTAAGACCAAGACAGAAAGGGTGCTAACGTTGGTCATTGACATCCTTTTAAATCTAGTTAAACTAAAGTATAAAGAAGAGGAAGAAATGAGTACCTTTTAAATGATGTTCATCCTCGCACAGTCTGAGTTGAGCTTTGATCCCTAAGCTCCTCGATAAGTCCTGCAAACAATCAAAGAAAGAACAAACTTCCTATTCTACTAGGATTAGCTTGAAACCAAATCTATCTAATAGAGACAAGTTCATGTAAAACAAACACAACCTTGAAAGAAACATACCAAACACATATGTATATTGATGAGAACAACAAAGAATGCTTACAATCCTTTGATGAAGGTGCAACAACCTCTCCCAACTCTCCTTGTCCAACTCTTTGCTCAAGTAATCCACACAAAAATGATGATGCTTCAATGATATCTCCCTTATGAGATCATAAGTTTGATGCCTTCAATGTCTCCCCCTTTCACCATGAAGAGGCCTCCTTATATAAGCTTGGAGATGCCTAACCACTTAAGATATTCTTGGGATAAGTTGAGGATTCTTCTCCTTTAGTTGTGGATCTTCCCTAAGATTGAGCCTTGACCTTAGATCCAAATCCAACCAACTCCAGATATGAAGGGATTCTTCGCTGATTTCTCTCAACAATCCAAAAATTCGCTCAAAAAAGGCCAACACTCCTTCAGAATGTGGCATAGAGCATTGGAACGCTCCCCCAAAAGAGGTCAAAGAGCGTTGGCACTCCCTGACGGTGTATAGGGGAGCGTTGCCTTCCAAAATTGATTTTTTAGTGGTTGTTTCTATGGAAAAAGACTTGTACTCTCTGTCAAATGATTTCTCCTCTTCAAAACCAGTCTTTTGAGGTGTCTTTTGATAATGTCACCCGAGACACGACATGGGCAAGACGACAATATGATTTTGCGACACTTGCGGCCAAAATGCGATACTTGCGACATTGGTAATGACGACACTAGGCCATCATCCTAATGAGTAATTTTGTTGTGTAATAGTAACATATTAACTTAAGTATTAAACTTCTTGCATTATGGGTTGTTAGCATTAAAACTTAATAATTTCATGTCGGAAAAAAACGATTAAGTAACTAGGAAGAGAAACTACAGGGGATAAAAGAGTGGGAAAATAGAAAGGCGGAGGGAAGTTTCCGTAAGCACGAATTGGTTTCAAACAAGCCCCATTGTTTCAAAACCATCATTTTCTACTAATTGTCAGAAAATGCTTTGTTGAAGATTAGATTTTATTGCAACGTGTGGGTGTTGATACATTCTTCCATGACTGTAACATATTAACTTAAGTATTAAACTTATTGCATTATGGGTTGTTATCATTAAAACTTAATAATTGCATGTCTAGAAACAAGAATGACGATTTTGGTGCAACATTGTACTTTGGTATTACTATGTTCTATCTGCATTGCGAATAGAATTGAACGTTGGTTTGAAACTGTGTGTAATCCATTTTTTGTTTTCATAAAAGCCTGGTTGATTGACACAATACATTGTCATATAATTGTTAGATATTCCATATTAGAAAAAATTACCTAAGTAAATACAATATCGAAGAACTACAAGACCACCAAACCATGCCAATGAAAACACACGTTAAATCTAGAAAAGAAGCAACAACGAAGACTCTAAGGAATTTTTTTTTAATAGAAAATCCATTTAAAAATAAAAATAAAAATACCGAGTATTGTACATCTATCCTTAGAAATTGGACACAGTTCTTCTGGCCAAAACATTGAACGTATCTGCCACAAACACAAGCACGAGATCCACAGTATGCAAGATCCTTGCAATTTTCTCCTCGATGAATCATCCTGTGGTAAAATTGATAGTTTTCATAAGCTTCTCGTGAGGAAGAAGATGAAAAACGTTGCAGGGCGGAATAGCCCTTAACTGAAAGTTAGGACACAACTAGAAATTGCCTCTGCACAGTCGAAAAGACTTCAGGGACACAGGTTGCATGTGCAATTCCAGAGGCCCAAATTAGTCCATTCTGGGTGGAAGGATATGACTAGTAGAAATACGCCTTGCACCACTGAGAGTTCTAGTCTTCATTCCCGAAGATGTTAATTTTATATCCAGAGAACAAGACAGTAGTCCCGCAAGTGAATATCTTTTTGGCTTGAAATATATATCTGGGAGCATCAACATATCATTTCTTTACAATGAAAGTCTTCCACCCATAACAGATTAATTTGGACCTCTGGAATTCCTACTTTCGAGCTACAAAGTGGCTATTACGTTCAATGTTGGTTTCTTTTCTGAAACTCTTTTGTTTTTTTCAGGACCTCCATCACTGAGCCGAGAATTTCTACCCGTTATGGTTGATTTCAATTTGGGCGCAAGAGTGGGAACAATTTTTGCATTTCCATCATCCATTTCCATATCATCGCCCACCAGATCATCTTATTTTTTCTTAGAATCCATGACATCAACCTCTGCACCAGAAATAAAAGCAATTGGGCAGGTTCTCTGAGCAGGCAGGGTTGCCTTGAAATTCTCTAGTTTGAAATATATCTTTTGGTGTACCAAGGGACCTTATCCTTTTTTTCTCCTTGGCTGAGGGAGATGAGTAGTAAGAATATGTACTGGAATACTGGAACCTCTGGCCATGATGCCCGAATTTGTTTACTGTATCTGGACATAACTGCTGTCACAAGTTAACAAGAATTTCCATTTGCTCCAGATGATGTTTGAAATGAAAATTGGGGAGGGATAATATAACCCTCCGCAAATTATGGTTTAATGTGTATCAATGGAATATCTCCTCGAGCCTTTCGTTGATAAATGACAATCTCCAGGGTTCATGCAGAGTGAGTTGTTACCATTAAATCTCACTAATTGCATATTTAGAAAAAAGTGCGAAGGTGGTGGCGACGACGAAGAGAGATTAAGAATTAGAGATTTCTTAAAGGAAACAACCCACCAACACATGAAACGGATTGCATCATGTTTGAAATGAATACTTTGTAAGGATAACACTCTTCTCCGCAAATCTTGGTTTAATTCGTAGTAATGACAAATCTTCTCTGGCCTTCCAAACATTAATGACAATCTTAACGGTTCCTGTAGGATGAACTACTAGCTTTAAATCTTAATTATTGCATATTTGGAAATAAGTACAAAGGTAGCGATGATGGCAAATTGCAACCAAGAATTGTACATTTCATGCACCCACCAACTCGCAAAACAGATTCCAAGAAATTCCCACGTATGGAAAGCGGTCGGGCAGGTTACAAAAAAAAAAGGCAGAAGATATACCCAGGAGACGCGAGGGGCCGATGGTCATATTGCATCTCAGTGACAGATATCAACCGTCAATTTGTATGTCACATAATTTCAGGTGTTGTTTTTGCGTAGGGGAACAACGAAAGAACAATGTCGAGAGGGCAATTTGTATATTGCTGAACTTCAGGTTCTGTATATAAAAGCATGAGACATTCATAAAAAGGACCAAGTAAACAGAAAGTGAAAGCATGCGAGATGAAGGGGAATTTGTTTGCTAATTTGTATGTCGCGGAAGTTTGGGTGCTATTTGCAGGCGACGAAACAATGGAAACACAATGTTGAACCCACCTATGTAGGAACCCGCGATTCAAAAATTTTGTTCAATATGAAATGGGGAAGCAGTCGGTCAGGTTGGTGATATAAAATTAACAATGGAAATCTGAAGACGCGAATCTGCCAAATCTCGCATCTAGACATTTTTCGAAAAATGAGTAAGTAAAGAAAGGGGAAGCAGAGGGAAAAGAAAAAGTGGATGGCAATTTTCGGAAGCGGGAATTGGTCATAACAGTAACTATGGAGTGCATGGAGTGCATTAAATATGTTACAGGTTCTTCAATCAAGGAATAGATACAACGAACGATGTTTATAGTTTCCAGGATCTGTTTGTATAAGAGAAACATCAAAAAGTTACAAGAAAATCATTTTTTGGATGTTTAAGTAAAGTCTCTTTACTGCTAGCTTCACCACAAGTATAAAAACGATGAATATGAATTTTAATGTCCTCTCGTTCATATGATTGTTCCATTAGACTTCGCATAGTATACATTCTTTTATTTCAATTTGTTTGCTAGTTTGTGGATCGTGGAATCCAGGGTGTTGTTTGCAGGCGACGGAACAATGAAAACACAATAATTAACCCGCCTATCCAGTAACTCGCCTATTCAGAAAACCGCGAGCCAAAATTTTTGTACAATATGAAACGGGGAAGCGGTCGGTCGGGCTGTTGATATAAAAGTAAGTGAAATCTGAAGACGTGATTCCGCCAACTTTCGCACCTAGAAATTTTCTGAAAAATGAGTAATACATATTAAATATGTTCTATAAAGTATGAACATGAGACTTTATAGAGCATGTACAGATCCCGCATTCCATACTTAGCCACTTTTTGGATGGCGGGTTCTCGGGCTGGCGGGCTCAAAATTGGGCCTCTATTGTTCCGTGTCCTACAAATAGCACCCATAATTCCGCGATATACAAATTGACAAGCAGACCTGTGGGATGGCTGGGTCAACATTGCACTCTTATTGTTTTGTGTCATACAAACAACACTCCCATTTCCGCGATATACAAATTGAAAAATAGACTCCATGACTGTCGGCCTCAAGATTGTGATTGTTTATGAATGGTAATCCCTATCAACTATCTAACATTATCTAAAAACATTATTTTCAATACTAAATTGTTAATATTAAATATCAATATTGTACAATTTAATTAGACAGAAAAGTTTGTACAATATGAAACGAGGAAGCGGTCAGTCAGGTTGGTGATATAAAAGTAACTGAAATCCGAAAACATGAATCAACGAACTTCCGCACCAAGAAATTTTCTGAGAAAATGAGTAATATACACTTAATAATTACTTTTATAAAGTATGGACATGATATTTTATAGAGCATGTATGGATCCCGCATTCCATACTTAGCCACTTTTGGATCACGGGTTCTCGGGTTGGCGGGCTCAAAATTGGGCCTCTATTGTTCCGTGTGCTACAAATAGCACCTAAGAGGTCTGCGATTTACAAATTGACAGGCGGACTTGCGGGCTGGCTGGCTCAACATTGCATTTCTATTGTTCTGTGTTGCAGGCTGGTTGGCTCAACTAATAAGTAATAATTAATTATGAAGAGATATGACATATGAAAGGTCATGTCTCTTATGAAATGGAACCCATGTGTGGGTATATATATACAAGCCCTCATCCTCATTATAATATCATTATATCTTCTTCATTCTTATACAATTATTATTAAATATATTTACTATCCTTAAATGGATTATTATGTATTGTCCTATTTATATTGGATATTTACATAGTGAACCAGGTTGGTTCACCACTGTGGTATCGGAGCCTCATTTATGATCCTGGCCTTTGGCCACTGGACCTTTGGACAATATTTGTTGACTTGAAAAAATAACTGCAGGCCCTTGGCCACTCAAATTTCAGAGTTCTTGGAACTCCGAGTCCTTGACCACGCTAGGGCATTTTTCCAATTAAATAAATAAATAAAAAATCAGAAATTGTTGTTGAAATTATCATTTCGCTACCAGCTTGAAGAGAACCAAGATTTCGTTAAAGAAAAAAAAAAAATAAAAAAAAAAATCATTATTTTTTGTTAAAGAAATCAACCTTTCTGCTACAAAACCGAAGACTGTCAATTCAAGAGAAGTATTGATGTTCGAAACAATTGATAGTTGAGACAAAGTGTAAACAATAAGCTGAAGAGAATTTTGTTTACTCAACCACTGAACATTAATTGCAAAAAACCATTGATTTTAATTGTAAATCCGTACAGAGTCTAGTTGCAAAAACCCATTGATTTTAATTGCAAATCCGTACACAGTCTGTACATGTGTTGACCTCCGTACATCAACAATTGTACATTGATTTTTTTGCTGCAGCCTGTACACCATCTGTCGTACACCGATTTGTGTTGCAACCCATACACAACCGCTAATTTTTTGTTGTTGTCTGTACAATCAGTGAATTAATTGGAGGGTCGTACAATTTCTTAATTGCAGAAAATATATGTTCTTACAACTGTCGTCTAATCCAAATCGCACGACCACGATTATAATTCATGGGAGCAAGGAGATTATGTTGTGGGATAGCCACCATTTCAATAAGTCGTGACTATCCATTATATACTTTATATTTTTAAAGTATACCCAAAAAAAAATAAAAAGTAAGTTTCATGTTTAGGAGTTCTAATGATATCCACGAAAAGACAAAAGGGGAAAAGGAAATAAGTGAAGGTAATTGTAAATTATTTTTCATTAAATTATAAAAGTTACAAGTAATCTTAGAAATAAGATTAAAATTAAAAAGGGGGTACTTTTAAAAGTTCAGTTAATTAAAAGTTCCCTTAGTTATAAAAAGTAGTGAAGTACTTTATACAAGGAAAAAAAATCATTTGAAGTTAAAGGAAAGGGAATATATTATTTATTCCACATGTATTAAGGTTATACAAAGTTATTCCAGGAACTTTTATTTTCAAAGAAGTTATTAAAGAAATTTTACTTGAACACTTGAAGAAAAAGAAATATATTAATTATCGTGAATTATCGATGAAATCAAATGGATCCTAATAACAAGGGAAAACAAATATTTACTTATGAAGGATGCCCAACCGTATGTTGCGGGTTTTTGACATTAAAGGGAAATATTCAAGGAAGAGAGGTAAACATTGTTATTAGCTTGGACTATAATGCAAATTACATGAATATTGATTTGGCAAATCAATTATTAATTCCAGAGACAAATATAATTAGAAAGGAAGATTATTTTCGAATTAAGGAGTTACAAGTGATGATTGATTAATATGAGTATATATCTCAATTCTATGTTACAACTATGTATCAAGAAGAAGTTGACATTGTCGCGGGTTACCCTGGTTTAAAAGTCTAGGTACCTTCATACTAAACATGGAGAAAAACGTTTGTGACATTTCCCTATAAGGAGAAAATGATAACATTGCAAGACACCACATCAGAGCCAGATTATGTAACACCAGAAGACTTTAACGATATCTCATAAGTGATACTTCAAGAAAATAAAAAAAGCAATGCAAAAAATGCAAATTATCAAGGATAAAAGCGAAGAAATTTCTCGTTTAAAAGAACAAGATAAAAAACTACTTACACAGATCAAGAAGTCAAAGGTTCGAAAAAAATGTGTTCAGAAGTTGGAACAAGAGAATCAAGAACTCAATAAGAACCTATCAGAAAAAAATGAGGAAAATTCTCGTTCGAAAAGCCTCTATCACGAGCTACTAGAACAAATCAGAAAATTGAAAGAAGAGAAACTTGAAAATGCAAACATTAAATCTCAAGAAGATGCCAATCCAGTTGAAGAAAAAACATATAAAGATGCTGGAGTACAAACGATGGAATATCCAGGTAAACTTACTAATCAAAATTCAACCATTAACAAGGAAACATCGTCGCATGAAGAAAATCATATATCAAAGTCAAAAGAAGAAAATGTTATAAGTATGATAAGGGGAAATCATGTTATGAGAACTCCTTCTCGACATTCAAGTCATAAGAGTAGATATATTAACAAGTTAGAATATCAATATTATACAAAAGGAGAACCCTATAAACATTCAGTTTCGCAAAAGATTGAACTAGGGTGGGCAAACTCTTTCACAATTCGACAGTTCTTCTCAACTCTTTGTCACTCATATCGTTTGGTATCATCAATCTTAACAACACAAAAAAAGAGAGTCACGTGAAGACTTTGCAAGCCAGGACGAAGAAGTAAGCCTCTCCATAAACATGCTTTGAGGACAAAGCATTTCTAAGGGGAAGGCAATGTAACAAACATAAATATATATAATATGTAAATATAAATAACTAATAAGTAATAATTAATTATGAAGAGACGTGACATATGAAAGGTCATATCTCTTATGAAATGGCACCTCTGTGTGGGTATATATATACAAGCCCTCATCCTCATTGCAATCTCATTATGTCTTATTCATTCTTATACAATTATTATTAAATATATTTACTATCCTTAAATGGATTATTGCGTATTGTCCTATTTATATTGGATATTTACATAGTGAACCAGGTTGGTTCACCACAACAATTTGAAAATCTGGTTGTCCAACTAAGAAGCATGTGGAAGTTAGCATTGGAACCAAAGAAGGCCCTCTTTGCCTAGTTTCTTATTGTAGGGCTTAAGGAGTGAGGGCATAGTTGGCCTCCTACCTCAACCAAGATTGATAAGTAATTTTTGACCTTGGCCTTAGCCATATTAGAGAACCTTGAGCATACCAAATATGTTAATGATGGATGAGAACAACACATGGATGATCCTCCTACAATTGCTAGATGGGATCTTGCCCACAATGACCATGATAACCCCACCTTTCGTTAACGTTATTATTTCTTACTATTTTACGATGTATGAAAGATTTTTAATTTTAATTTTATTTTTGACACAATTTATATGATTCTTTATTCATATATTTGTCACATTTTTAGTTTTTTATAATTTTTTGTCATTGAAATGTTTTGTGGCACACTTTTATTATTATTGTTTTTATTGAAATTGTGCATGTATTGTTTTATTAATAATCCAAAGAAGCAGGGGTGTCGGGTGCGAGGGGGGTCGTTCTCAATCCCAACGGAAATCAAGAAATTACCTTTGAATGGGGTATGGGTAGAGTGTTAAATAACCAAGCAGAAGCATTGGCTCTTTTCCAGGGGCCAAATCTCCTCAGTGCAAGTTATATCATAAGTCTAATTGTCATTAGGGATTTGACATTAATTATCAAATTGATGCACAAAACTTCCTCTCTGAGTAATGGTAAACTCACAATAATTGTTAGGCCAATACAAAAGGAAGTTAGCATGTTTGAAATCATTGAATGTTATCACATCCTAAGGGAGCTCAACAAACATGCAAAAATTCGGCCATCATGGCCTCTTAATTGGATTGTGGAGACCTATGAACTAAAAGAGGGGTATCAACTTCCCCTATCCCTTAAGTTTTAAATCATAGTTATGAATATGCTTTTCATGAGAGACAAATGGCACATCAAATGGCATGGGTGATTTAATATTAAAAAACAACGTTCAAGATGTATAACCTTCATGGTACCCTCACACACTTAGTGTTTAATGTCAAAGAAGGCTCATCGATTACACTCAAAATTGGTTTTTTCTATAGGTGGGATAATGTATTTGGATTCAAGTATGCAAGTTAGGAAGTCTATGTGGATTCTTGATCTATTTCGTCATGGCTCAAATTTGGGGCTTTAGTCTTCATACAAGTTTTAGTTCATTCTCATGGGATTCAAGTTTGCTCAATGGTCTTGTATGGTGGCTTACTAGTTATTGTGTTGGTCACTTTCTAGTCTGGTATAGATGGCCTATAATTGTGGCCCGGTTCCTGCTATTTCTTCTAAAGACTCTTATGCTCCGGTTAATGGTTATGGTAGTATGTTAGTGGAATTTGTGGGAAGTGGAAGGGACATTTTGTAGGTGTTATGTAGTGCCTTCATAATAGACCACCTACATTCTAGGAGATGCACAAGATGCCCATTGTGTGAAACCACTAATATTCACAAAGTTACGAGGAGACATGCAGATTTTGTTATGAATACTAGGTATTTTATTTTTTCTATTACTTGTAGGATGAATTCTCAAGAAGAAATAAAAATAATGAATATGCCTTCATCCTGGAAACCTTGCACAGTCAAAAGATGCAAATAGAATCCCTTCGAGTGAGTGTGTTGATCCTTGACAAATGGTTGTGAATATGGTCAAAAGCCCTACTTAGTTGCTTCAAATGTCGAATTTCCTATTGGGTCAGTAGTTAAGGAGGTCAAGGCAGATGAGACTATACAATGGTAGCAAGACGATGTAGAAATGATGTGTGTAGACCAAAAATTTTAGGCCATCATAGAGAACCAAGGGGAATCTTACAACCATCATGCCTTTATCTAGTACTAGTGTTTAATGTTTTGCAAAAAAAAATTAAGCTTAGGTGTTTTTTTATAGAATTTATACCAGTAGTATCTTTTTAGGATCATTTATGAAGGATTGTTATGTTTATTTAGACAGTGAGCTCCAAGTTTTGGACACATTTCTGAATTTATTTTTGGACCAACTACATATTTTTGTATTATAATGTTGACTAGTGCAGTTGCATCAACTTTCCAATGCAAAATATACCTATTCTTGTTTAAAAAAAAACAAAATCAAAGGAGCTATTTTTTTTTTTTTTTAATTATTTTTAATTATTTTTATTTTTATTTTTATTTTTTAAATAAGTGAAAATATGGATAGATCGATAGATTCGATATGACCCCATGGGGGGCATATATGGGGTTATATGTATATGATATGATCCCAAGCAAGGGAATATACATGGCTAAATGTACACGTAATGTGTAAATGTATAGCTAATAGGGTTAGCCTAATAGTAAAGGGGTCTCGTGTGTAGGTGTGAATAGGTATATATAGAGATCATGTATTCATTATTGAGGATATGTGAATTGTGATGTATGGATGTAATTGGGTACTTGGAGGAGGTTCTCCTATTCTTTGAGGAGTTATTGTGTAACTCATCTCTCTTTTCTATATTGGATTTTTGCTCCACACTCACATTGGTGTACATGGTGTGTACTTTTGGTTTATTTGGATGTTTTGAGTATGTGGTTCATAACATTTGGTATTAGAGCATTGATCTTAGGGTTTTGTTGCTTCAAGCAAGTCATATTGGCATTTTCACTATAAATTATTTTTTTCAAAGTTTTGAACTATGAAATTTTTGGGATACTGAGAAAACATGGCGAAGTTCGCTTGGTCAAAATTTCAGGTTTTGGGTCATTTTACTTTTGGAGATACATCCTATACAAGTTAGGGATTTTTACTATCCCAGAAATCAGTCTCAAACGAGTCATTTTGGGAATTTCACTATAATTTTTTTCTACAAATTTTCGGACTGTGAAATTTTCAAAATATTGAGAATGCATAGAAAATTATTCTTGTAAACATTTTAGGTTCTGGATCATTTTACTTTAGGAGATACACCCCGTGGAAGTTAGGGATTTTTACTGACCTTTAAATCAGTCTTGAACGAGTCATTTTGGTAATTTCGCTATAAATTTTGTTTGGTGACATTTCAAAGTGTGAAATTTTCAAGATACTGAGAAAATGTAATGAAATTCACTTGGTAAAAATTTTAGGTTTTGTATCATTTTAAGTTTGGAGATACAAGCGGTGGAAATTAGAGTTTTTTTACTAACCCTAAACTATTATCAAATACGTGTTCTAGGTAAAACGGTCAGATCGACTTCATTAGAGATCTAAATTCAATTCCACTAGTTACAATGGATAAATAGCAAGCCATATTATTTCAAGTAAAATTTTCAAAATTATATCATAGAAATTGGAGGTGTGGCATTATGTGCAAGTTCACTCTCTAGAAAAGGCTAAAAATCAGCAAGTTTTGGGAAAGTTACCATAAATTTCACTTGGCACATCAAATTTTGATAAGATCTATGGAATTGCAGAGAAGAAATATCATAGTACTACATGCCCAAATTTTAGATTCAGAAGAGTCAAAATTTCATATTTACATAAGAAGGAATGTCAGTTAGAAGGACAAACTCCAAATCAAGGTTTCAAAGGTATGTTCACTTAAAACTATCATAACTTTTGATTGGGATGTTCGATTGAGCTTATACAAAATCCATTGGAAAGCGAAAACACAAGATATTATATTGGAAAAGGGATTATAACTATTTGAGATCATTTTCCTTAATATATTGAGGTTTTAAGATGAGGGTTGGAGTTATACCTCAATCAAGAATCAATGGAGATACCTCAATTTACAGGAGATGAAGATAAAGATGAAATAAATCCTATGCAATGGTTGAGGATGGAAAAGGAATATGATGTGACTCCTTCAAGGGAGATAAAGTATTTTTTTTGGTAAAGTTTGAAAGTGGTGGATGAGTAATGATAAGGATAATAAATGGAACATGACATGGGAATAATTCAAAAATTCTTCTCAAATAAATGGATTAGGGATACAAAAATAGAGGAAATGTATGGAATTCAAGATGAATTAAAAGAAGCAAAAGAAGAGATCAAGAAGAATGGTGATGAGCTATATAAGATATGAGACCTTAATGAAGCACTCATTAAGGAGTTTCAAAAATTAAAACAACAAAAGAGTAATAAAGGGAAGTGGGAAAAGGACGAGGCAAGGGGATAATTGAAGAAGAAAGATGAATAAATATATAGATTATGAAACCATAATAAAAAACTATTGGATGAGGTTAAGAGATTGAAAGAAGAAAAAAAACATTGTCAAAATCAAGAAAAAAGAAAGGATATTAGATGAAGAAACTACCAAAAGACTTGAAGAGGAAATTTACAGGAAGGTTGAGTAATCCCTAAATGTCGATGAGGTAAAATTAGAAATGCAATCCAGAATTGAAGAAGGGCGTCAGAATTTGATAGATGGGGTCACATTGCAACTTCAAAAGGAGAAAGAAGATAAGATTTGAGAAGGCCACCATAAGATGCTTGAAGAAGTTGAACTTCATCTAGAGAATGTACATGTTAAATATGATGGTATTATCTCCAAGGCTAGAGCAATCAAATACCAAGAAACAAGGATAGATGATTACACTACCTCTGAAAAGAAGATATATGAAATGGTTGTACAGAGTGAAGGAACACCATCAAATGTGAAACCATATCGACACCCTCATTGTTAGGAAATATTTCAAGGAAGACAAGAATATCAATATCAACATTATCAAGGAAGAAGATGGAATACTCATTCATGGAACATGGCATTGCAAAACCATTATTCAACAAGATATTATCACATACCAAAATCTACTACAAATTGGAGAAACTTCAACAACAATACATGGAATTGAGGGAAAGAAAATTATGCAACAACTAGCCACCAAGGATTACAACTGAAGAGAATTGATTTTGGATGGATGGATCATCATCAATGGAAATAAGAAAGCAGAAACATAAGAAAATCATATTACTTGGTTTCATCACATGCAAATCCTTTAACTACAAATCTTTGAGGACAAAGCTTTTTGAAGGAGGGTACTATGATATGACCCCAAAGGGGGCATATATGGGGTTAAATGTATATGATATGAGCCCAAGGGGGGGCATATTTTGGGATAAATGTACATGTAATGTGTAAATTCATAAGTAATAGGGTCGTCCTAATAGTAAAAGGGCCTTATGTGTTGGTGTGAATAGGTATATATATATATATCATGTATTCATTATTGAGGATATGTGAATTGTGATGTATTAATGTATTTGAGCATTTGGAGGAGGTTCTCATATTCTTTAAGGAGTTATTGTGTAACTCATATCTCTTATCTATATTGGAGTTGTGTTTCACACTCACTTTGGTGTACATGGTGTGCACTTCTAGTTTATTCTGATATTTTAAGCATTTGGTTCATAACAAGATTAAACTAACATAATATAGGATATATATATATATATATATATATATATATAGACATATAGATAAATTAAACTAACATAATATAGGATATACATTGATAGATAGATAGATTAAACTAGTATACTGCAGGATAAGACAAGGGCATGGGCATATTTTGATGGGGTAGCCCAAGGTGATCCCCATATATGTGGAGTTGGGGGAGTTATATTCCTAAATGGATCACACTATTTGAAATTTAGAGTTGGATTGGGGTAAGGAATTAACAATTATGCCAATATTATGGCTCTGAATCTCCTAATACCAAGATCAACATTATCACCGCCTTCATCCTCCTCAACATCTTCCTTTCCATCATCATCACCATCATCATCATCATTATCATCACAATCATCACAATCGTTTTCATGATGATATTCTTATCATCATCATTATTTTCGTTGCCGTCATCCTCTTCATCATCCCCATCCTCATCAAAATTATCCTTGACATTGTCATCAACATCTTAAAAAGACATTCTATAAAATAGTGATAATGATGAAAATCTATGATCTTGATGACAACGACAAAAATAATCATTGTCATCACCGGTCTCATGATGATCATCATTTTTCCATTGTTATCAACATCATCATCATCATCATCATTCTCATCCTCATTCTTGTGAGCATAATCTTTGGAATCATCATCTTTGTCATCATCATAATCATCATAAACATTCTCATAATGATCATCATTATTTTCATCATCATCATCCTCATTGTCATCATCATCATCATCATAATCATCATAAACATTCTCATAATGATCATCATTATTTTCATCATCATCATCCTCATTGTCATCATTGTCATCATCTTCATCCTCATCGAATACGATGACAATGATGAAAATCGATGATGATGATGACAAGGATGAAAATCGACGACGACAACGATGTTAACAATGACTATGATGAAAATTGTCATTGTAGCATCATCACCATTGTCATCATCATTGTGTTACAACTTAGAACCTATAAATATGTGATTTCTCAACCCCATTAGATCACGTCTACAATCTAAAATCATCTTATATCATATTGATTTACTAAGTCATTGGTATTTTAAGGAAAACTAAGGTACTAGGCTATTGAAAAACATGAATTTGTGCTTAGCATGAGCAAGAAGGCCAATTTATAAGAATAATATTAATAAAAGTGTAAGAAAAAAAAGTATGATAAAAAAAAATACAATGGAAAACATGACTTAGCATGAGAAAGAAGCCTCAAATAATAAGAAGAATATTAATAAAAGTGTAGAAGACAAATCAAGAGTAGGAATCCCCCATTAATAGAAAGAATATTAATAAAAATATAAGAACACTAAGATTTTTGTTCTATGATCCCTTCCTAATTAAAAATTTATGGTTTAATATAATTGTACTCCATTCATGCTAGTACTAAGACAACCCAAGCCCTTGTTTTCATTGTCATCAACATCATCATCCTCTTCATCATCACCATCATGATTCTCATCATTATCCTCATCCTCATCAACATCATCCTTGGCATTGTCATCATCGTCATCATTGCCATAAAATTAATTGGAATAAACATTCTCATGATGATCTTCATTGTTGGCATCGTCATCATAATCATCATCATCATCATCATCCTTGTCATCATCTTCATCATCATCTTCATCATCATCCTCATCAATAACGATGACAATGATGAAAATCAATGACGACAATGATGAAAATCGATGACGATGATGATGAAAATCAACATTTCCATCATCATTATCATCCTTATCATTCTCATCATTGTCATCATCCTTATCTTCATCGTCATCATATACTATATATTATATTATATATAACCATGTGTGTGTGTGTGTGTGTGTGTGTGATATGTTATATATTATTAGCATCCCAAAACAAATCACATATAAAGATTCAAAACAAAGTTTTTCACTCTCATCAGTTACTGTGTCCCCACTCCCATGCCCACAAATCGAGCTTAAGCCCATGCCCCACCTATGAAAATATGCAAAGGTGAGAGGAGATATTTCTACCCCTCTTATGCACAAAGGATATGCCTTGAGATGAGATGATTCACCTTGATTAGGGAACTGCAACCCCACCTGCTACGAGGGTGACCCTAGACTAGAGAATATACATGAAGGAAACCCATGAAGGATTTCAACGCAGTAGCATACCACACCTGAAGGAGATCAATACAATAAGGGACCATAATTCCACCTAAATCAATGAGTATGAGCTCTAGTAATCTTCTTCAAAATGTATAAATAAAAACCCCTTTGATCGAGGTGGATATCGGTGGCCACCCACCTTTTACAACTGGCTCAAAACAATTTTCTTGCAATTTTGGTAATTTACTATTTTTAGCAGTTTTTCGGGCCCCAAACTTCCGGGGCCGTTTTGAGGCCCTAAACGACGTTTTTTTGGGAAAACGAGAAGCAATACACTGCTTCCAATGATGTTTCTCACATCAAAAGTTTTAGTCCTCAGATATATCTTTATAACGGTGTATCGAGTGCCCCAAACGAAGATCATATGCAAAAGTTACGCCCCCAGGAAGTTGACGTATCAACTACCTCCACCGGGGCCCACAAACCTTTTGGCTTTTCATCTTCCGGGGTTAGGGTTTTGGATTATCCTTATGTTAAAAAGGCCCTTAGAGCCTCATTTTAATAATCATCTTCTTGCAAATGTGAGTAGCCGTCACATCTCTTCTCAGAGATAAGTTGCCACTATTCTAATGAGTCTTTCACTCTGCATTTTTAGTCTCTGTACTTTTCTTTCATTAATAGAAATCGTGTGTTATTGTATCTTTGTGTTTATGGTTGCATCTCTGATATGTTTATGTTATATTATTGTATATCCTTGATATCTCTGTGCATTTCTTTATTATATCTCCGGTCTCATTTCATGCTGAAAATAATCTGGATCAATGGTATCAGAGTAGGCTACTCTTGATCATTTTTCAGTGCATGTCCCCGACGAGGTCCAAGTATAGCAAGTTGGATCTTGAGCTTGTCTCTCTTGAAGACAATCACTCTCGCATGCCCAATAAACCCTCCATGGCGGAAGAAAATAAAAATGACAAAGAAAATGATCCTATCAATCTGTTTTTTGAGCAAGCTCTCACGCGACAGAGGGACAGAATGATGAAGAATTTTTCCCACATCCTTCAATGACTACTGATAGAAACATGCACATATTCATCAAAAAACCACTTTGGAAGCACCTCTCCTTTCAAGGTACAGGTTAATTTTGATATTCCCGTATTTAAAGGTCAGATAGATGCGAATACCCTAGACAAATGGTTAAATCTGTTAGAAGGTTATTTCTTTGTTCATAATTTTTTCGACAGGGAAAAGATCACCTTCACACTCCTTAAAGCTCTCCCCCATGTCAAATATTGGTGGGAAACTTACTGGGATAAAATTTCCATAGAGGAGTCTGGAATATATGGGGCCAAGCTCACTTGCGATTTTTTTGTGGATGCGGTAAATGAACAATATTACCCTATTGGAAACTATGAGGACCAGTACATGAGATGGACCACACTTCGAAAAGAGAGGGGCCAAGCAGTTTCGGAGTTCACCAATACCTTCCATACCTTGCGCACCAAGCTGGGTATCAAAGACTCTGAACGACATTTGGTTCTGAAATACTGTGGGGCTCTACACAGATACATCCAAACTGAAATGGATTCTTTGGACATCTCATCACTCGGTGCTGCTTATCGATATGCTATTAAAATTGAGAAGAGATTTAAGCACCAAAATAAATGGGAGTTCGGGTCTGTAAATATGCAACAACCAAAGTATGATAAAGATGACCCTAACAAACAGTCTCCTGAAAACCAGTCCAAGCCACAGGAAAAGAAGGGTCATGGGAAGACAAAGGACACCGGAAAATGGTGTGATTTCCAAAAAATCCCCTGGCACAACACCGATGAATGTCGCTCAAAACAGTCATTGGTGGCTGAGATCAAAGACAAGGAGTCGAACCCTGATTCAGAATCTGATTATGAAAATATTGGTAAAAGATAGATCATCGACGTAGACCCCACTGCTATTGTCGTGACCACAACAATTCAACCAGAAGAACCAACAGATCCTGAAGAGGGGGAGCACCTTTTCATTCACAGATGTGGGTGAAGGGGACTCCACTGCATTTAATTTTTGATAGCGGAAGCTAGAAGAACCTCATCTCCGCAGAGGCCGTCAAATAGTTGGGATCGTCGAAAACACCACACCCGCAACCATACAATATCGGGTGGCTTCGCCAGGGACGAGATCTTCGTGTAAGCCAACAATGTCGATTGTCATACAACATCCAACACTTTAAGGATGAGGTATTATGTGATGTTTCCCCACTCGATGTTTGTGATGTTCTCTTGGGCCAGCCATATATGTGGAGACGCCATGTTGTTTATGAGTCTCCACTTCGCAGTGTCATTGTTTCTCTAGGGGGTCATCTCTACATAATACTAGAAGTAGTTTCGACTATTGTTCCACCTAAACAATGTCGCAAGGTAGTATCTCATACTACAAAATTCAGCTTCTTCACAATCTGTTCAAAAGGTGAACATAAGGATACTGCAACCACTACAGCCTCGACCCAAGAACCTTCTATCCAACAGAAGTAGGTCGACAAGATTGCAACAAAGTGTAAAGATTCCTTTTGCACACAAGAATCTCATGTAGCTGGACTAGTTAAAAATGTCCAACCCTTCCAGTGACATGTTCATGAAAACCTTCAACAAGCTAAGCATCACAACTTCTCCAACAAGGCAAGCAACTCATCACGATGCAGATTCAACAAACACTCTTCCCTCTCCCTCGGACACTCAACGCAATGGAGACCATTGATTCCTAAGGAGGGAGGATTGATCTAGGTGGATATCGGTGGCCACCCACCTTTTCCAACTGGCTCAAAACAATATTCTGGCAATTTTGGTAATTTACTATTTTTAGCAGTTTTTTTGGGTCTCAAACTTCTGGGGCCGTTTTGAGGCCCTAAACGACGTTTTTAGGGAAAATGGGGAGCAACATGAACTTTCCAATGATGTTTCTCACTCCAAAATTTGTAGTCCTCAAATAGATGTTTCTAACGGTGTATTGAGCACCCCAAACGGAGATCGTATGCAAAAGTTACGCCCCCAAGAAGTTGACATATCAACTACCTCCATCGGGGCCTGCAAACCTTCTGGCTTTTCATCTTCCGGGGTTAGGGTTTTGGATTGTCTTTATGTTAAAAATTCCCTTAGAGCTTCATTTTAATAATCATCTTCTTGCAAATGCGAGTAGCCTTCACATCTCTTCTCAGAGATAAGTTGCCACCATTCTAGCGAGTCTTTCACTTTGTATTTTTACAGTCTTTGTACTTTTCTTTCATTAATAAAAATCTTGTATTACTGTATCTTTGTGTTTATGGTTTCATCTCTGATATGTTTCTATTATATTATTGGATATCCATGATATCTCTGTGCATTTATTTATTATATCTCTGCTCTCATTTTGTGCCGAAAATAATCCGGATCACCCTCCTTTGGCCTCTGCCCCTAGTAGGTAGAATCCATGACTTGCAAGTGAGCAACTTAGGCCAAACGATGTTGTTATTAGCTAAATCTAGAAAAGACATAAAAATGGAGGTCCCCTTTAGGATGTTGAAACCCAAAATGCTAATCTCGACCACATGATCAAGTGTTGTACATTAGAAGGAGAAATCTCAAAAAGAAATCCCCCGTGATAGGCCAAACCTATCCAAATTCTTGGGCATGTATTTGATAACCCGCCATGAGTTTTCATCAAAGTCATAGATTTCCACTATAAGTACATCACTCCCATGGGACAAGCCCACATCCACCACTTCGTAGGTATCTTGAGTATCCACTTTCTATCCCACAATGCCTTCGATCAAAACATTTTTTATCATTGACATGGGGGAAGTTTTAAGAATTCTTATGTTAGAGGATTGTAGACAATATATCTACCATCGTGGATATCTATGAAGAATTGGCCTTTGGAAAATCCAGAGAAATTCACTTTTTCATATCCCTATGGAAGGAAGGAAAAGGAGATGTAGGTCTTCTACATTCGTATGAAGAAACAATATGCAGAACAATCCATCAAACAATCCATTTGAAAATTGAATTTACATAAAATGAGCCATATGTTCTTGTTTGCATGTGCCTACACCCATCTAATAGTAATGAATTTAGTGGATGAGAAGAGGGAATTCCAAACACTGTGAGATCTATAGAGGCATTCATGTGGTAGCAATACCAATATCTCATTTTTGGTATCCTAAAGTAATTCAAACTAGCCTATTAAGGCTAAGACTAAGCACCCCTCTTCCACTTCCACCATTTCACACTCCTAAAACCACATGCATGAAGCTCCTATTCCTTCCTTTCATATCCCACATAAGTTGGGTCAGGTCCATAGGGGTATAAATGCTCTTACAAGCCATCGACATTATGTAGAGACGGTTCTTTATGATATCAATGCAAAAAGCTTGAAACTATTATTGTCAACATTGATGGAAATAATCTATCCTTAGTATTTTAATCTTGGAATGATATCAACCACAAAGCTTCTCCATAATCCAATCAAATGGAGATGCTTCAGAAGTTGGAACAATTCCCATAAATACTAATGGAAATGGTCCATAATTAACCATGCCCATTTAATAGTGGAATCATATCAACCTAAAAAATAATGCCAATAGGTTTCTATTGATTTTCACCCCCAAAGATGATGGTACATTTTAAAACTAACAACAATGTTTTCAAACCCTTTGGTTAAAAAATTCCATTTTAATTTTTGGCATGATATCCATCTCAAAGGTTACTGTCACATTTATGAAGGATATCTCTCAAAGATTATTCCCATGGAAATGGGTTAGGTAACCTCAA
>JZKD02S1704474.1:23663-54505 GCA_000966675.3 Picea glauca
CAAATCAACGTTCTACCTTCAATCCTTACTTATCCTTCCACCACTTAATCCAACAATTGTGACTTAATAAAAGGTTGAGATGGATGGACAATATTTATTTTGGGACTTTAGGACTTCGGGGGTTCTGAGGTCTAGTTAATTGATGTTTCAATTTCCACTGGAGTTGGTCAGCGTCGAAGTGGTAAACATGAGAGTGCTTATGTCATGTTTTGATATAACGATCGTGTGAGAATCCAAAGGATCTGAGATCAACGGTTATCATTAAATTCGATCTTTGGTGCTTCAGGCAGTTGTTGGTTTCCCCCGAAGGACAACCTCCCGTAGTGACGTAACTTGTTGACGTCATTGTTGACTTAGCACTGGCTGAGTGGTTGCAACGTGTCACTTACATTTTTTACTTATGTATACTATTGGCACAGGGGAATACCCATGGTTCAACGCTACAACAATGCACCAACAAAACCCTAACTACCAGCCCTTTCGGCAACACCTGCGAAGCAGGTGAAATCTCACCCAAGGTAGAGGCAGGGGTGGTTGCAGGACTCAGATGTTTGCAACCTTAGTTGGGACACAGATCTATGATTCTAACACTTATCAGAGCACTCAGCAGTTAACATTCATCAATATCCAGTCTTAGTTACAGTGCAGTTAAACCCTAATTACAGAGTATCATAGTATTCATTCAAATCTAAGGTACTTAAGCACTAAGCATCTGTACATAAGTCAGATCTAACATCCATCCATATTATTAAGCACTGAGCATCAACAGATCATTCATTTATATTAAAGCACTAAGAAAATCACATAAACACATCAATACATCGCACAAAGCATAGAAACACATCATGTATCTGGTTCAACCCCACCCTGGGGCTACGTCCACCAACTCTTTTATTCTTTATTATCTTTAGTCAAGCTTCTTACAGGCACATAGCATCCAAGTTCTACTCCGCAGAAGATAGGAGATATGCACGCACTCTGTCGGATCCTCCTTCTTCTAGCTAGGGTATAGCACCAAGCCTTCACACAGTCTCTTATAGTTACTTGCACTAGCCTTGCAAGCCTCACACAGTATGCCCAAAGCACTTACAAATATTGATCACATAGATCCAACTCTAGCACTTAGCACACTGGCCTCTTGGTATCCTTCTTACATCGCCTAGCTACTTATTTATACATTACAAAATAGGCCTAAACATGGGTAAACCCATGGGTCGACATCCCATACCCATTACATAATCTTGAATCCTGAAAAGGGCCCTAAAAGGGGCCAATATCCCTCAATCTTCGCTTTGCCTTCGACAGCCTGTCGAAGTCCCAAAATTAGGTCAAACATGACCAAGAATCCTCAAAACTTGGTCAAGGGCCAACAGACCCCAACACTCACCTGTGACTCATCCCGAGTCACTTTGATCTAATTAGTTCTACTTCAAAAGCCTTGAGCTTGGCTCGAGATGCTTCAACTTGTTTTCCCATGACCTCTTGTTCAGTGAACTCTTGGATGATTGCTTCGTTGATAGGTCCCTCTAGGCATTGTTTAGTTGCAGTGACAACTTGCTCCAGTTCCACTCCTCGACTTCTGATCTCTGTGAGTAGTTGGTAAGCCTCATCCTGTACAAGTTGGAGCCTCTGAGTTACTTCCATAACTCTACTCTGAATAGTGTGGACCTTTTGTTGGTCAATGCGTTGCTCTTGGGATCACTTCATTCTTTCCATAGCTGACAAGGGCTTCAAATGCACCTGTATTATCTCTACTTGTTTCTTCACTTCCTATAGCTATGACTCCAATGCCTTCAATTATGGATTCTCAGTGAGTCGCTCATACATCTGGGCACTGTGATCACTCAGTTGCTTTCATTCCAAGGCAAGGACTTTTATTCTTTCAACTACACTTCGAGCAGTTGCTTCTCTTTGATCCCTTACATCCTACGGGGTGTTGGGTACAGTACGGAGCTCTAAATCTATTATTCGTTGATGTAGTTGTTGGATAGCTTATGCAAGCTACTCTAATTGATGCATGACTCAGTCTTCTGCTTGTGGTTCCAATCCTGTCATAGAGTGGAGGGCTTTGTTGACTTTTTCGTTCACTTCGAGTTGCTCTGTGAGAAACTATTCTTTTTCTTGTTGCATTTGTGCTTTCTCTTCTTCAAACTTTGCCTGGAGAACAACCTTCTCTTGTTCTGCAAATATGCGTTGTTCTACGATTACGTCTTGCACTTGCTTCAAGGCCTGGGTGGTTTGTTCTATTTCTTCTTATGCACGACGAAGGCGAGCTTCGACTGCATCATCTAGTCAGCGGAGTTGGGCTAGCTCTTCTCCCAACTCTAGTTCTCCTGATGGCAGGGGCGCAATGGACACTGTGCGGCTGGACTGAAGGGCCTGTTGTGCCACTTGAAATTCGACCTTAATTCTGTCGTACATTTCCTCCTGCTTAGCTTATTTTTTCTCCACGATTTTCCAACAAAGCGTCGTTTAGGGCTGCTATGATGAAGTCAAAATCATTGGTAGTGAGAACAGTCTTCATCTTGGTCACGGTGGCTCTCAATTTCTTCCAGAAAGAAGGTTTTGGGGGAGAAACATTCCTCTTCTTCAGGGGATCGGTCTCATCTCTAGGCAATGTTACTTCGCCTTTCTTTTGTTCAGCTCCTTTTCCATTTATCTCTTCGTTATCACCCCCTTGGTCAGGTGATATGGAAGCAGTCTTTCCTGAGGCACTGCTTAAGTCTTGGACCTCTTCAGTCTTCTTCACTCTGTTGGGTCTAGGTGTATCATGTTCTTTGTGCGTTGTCTCTGGGATGTCAGGGCCAAACATCTCTACAGGGTTTGTCGGAATAAGGAGATATGATGACCAGTCCTTAGTGATCTCCTCAAGGTCCTCTTCCGTGAGTTTGTAGTATGACTGAAGTTGCTCCTTATGTTCATCGGCTCACGTTGTAAGGTAGATGAAGTGTCGATCTGTGCAGAAATTTATCAGGGGTCGGAACCTTTGTAGGGTGTTCGGAGTCATGAGAGGTTCAGCTTCGATGGCTCTCTTCAACTGAAGGTAATATGTGTGAAAAACAGCGTTCAACTTCCATTGTTTGTTTATATCACTCGAGTACCAAAGTGTGGTGAAATTCGCAGCAAGTGGCTCGAACGGTTCAATATCTGAAAAGGTCTCACCTTTCGTCATCTCCTAGGAAACAAAAATGATGAGGATCAGGAGCCATCTAAAGTGAAACTCGTAGCCCTGATGTTGTGCTTCGTGGCATTCTAGTTCCAGTTGATTAACTAGGTACTTCACCCAGTTCATATGTAGACCTTCCACGCACTTCCCTGCGAGGTTAACGACAAATTCTGTGACCTGCGTAGGTATGTTCTTCCTTACTAAATTTATGACTATTAGCTGGCATGCTAGGCGCACTGCGCCATTCTAGATGGAGGCTACCTTGTAGTCGCGCGTCCCCTTTTCAACATCGCCATATGTATCCTTGATCTTCTATGCCAGTGTGTGATCTGTGGCTTTTCCTAGATAGAACTCCTATAGTTCGGGCCCATGCATACTTAATCTTGTGATCCTATGGATCAATGTCGGATCGACAGTGATATGGAATTCTAACCATAAGTATCCGCCATGGTAACATGAAAGCAATAGCTTGACACAGGCGTTGACTTCTTGGTGCCTTCCAAAGTGTGGGATTTTCATTACGTTTAACAGGGTGGATTGCACGAGGTTCATCGTCCATGGTTGGGGGATTATCTTTGAGTTCTTCCCCTTTGTCCTGGTTGGGTATTTATACGGGGCGAGCATACTATAGTTCTTGCGATCTCCGAAGTTGAAGTCACTGAACTTTAACGCTGCGATCATGTCCTGTTGTGCTCAAACTAAGCGTATCCCCTTCGAGAGGTACACAGTAACCATGGTGTACTCAAAATATTTTGGCACACTATCACGACCCACCACGCCAGCCAGAGGCGGGATGTAGTCAGGTAATATGGTCAGGATCAGCTTCACATTTTCTAGGTCATCTCTGTGTTTGGTTCTCTTTTTTGCTGATGGTTGGGATGGTCTGGCTCCATGAGCAGTCAACAGAAAGGCTTGCACTCCTCTCGTCGATGATGCTTGTACACCCACAGACATCACTCTTTTAGACATGACTCTCTCAGTCATGAGGTCGATGAGTACTTCCTTCATAGACTCTTCGAGTGCGCTAAGTTCTTTGTACATACACGCTCATGGTTGAATATCTCGGGTTCAAAGAGTAACTTCTCAATGCAATAGGATGGATGGAAATAGCACAATGATCACTGTGTGAAATCAACTATTCTGTGGGCTCAGATAGTCACAGTTTGAAAAAGTGTTCTCGTTGCATGGCGCGACGGGATAAATAGATAACTTGGTAACGGATCTCTTGCAACAGATGAGAATCCTTCATTAACTCAGTTATGTCCATTATGGCGTGGTCCCAATGGTCTGGTGGTGAAATTTCTTACCATAAATGCCTTTCTACCCATTCGGGTCGTCGGTCTAACGGTTATACTATTTCCAACGGCTATATTTCTTCGCCATGGCGAAGTGCCATGTGACGCAATTCTGATATCCCGACGAAGTTTCAATTTTACAAATTTTTCTTCTATGAAGTTCCCTCTAGAACCTTCTGTAACTTTTCGATCTTAATTATCTTCTTACTTAGTTTCTAGGCCTTCTTTCCAGTGAGATTTATCTCGGTATTCCTTTTTCCATTCTGATTCTTATCTTCTTTTGGTAGAGTAACTTCGCGCTGGTGAGATTCTTTCCTAGAAATCAGGGGTAATACTTCATCCGTATCTAGAATAGGTACTTCAGTCTTTTGTGGGTCTTCTAGTGTGCTTCCCACTTCGACATCCAAGACTCTGGTTTTAAATATCTTCGCTCAGTTCTCATGTTCTTCAATCAATTGTGCGATCCTCCTAGTCATGAAATATTTCAACTCTTTCTTCTTTTGTTCTAAGACTTCTTCTTCTTTCCTTCTGGCCTAATCTCCTTCAATCCAAGGTTTTCCTAGTAACATAGCAAATGGAGCGTTGTTCTCAATAAATTTAAAAACTTCAAATTCTTCCTCTGTTGAAGTTCCATGAGCACTCATAGATATCTGGGTAAGTCTTCCACATAGGGTTATCAGCTTTCCTTTGAATAATCCTATTCCTCCCATTGAAGGAATCATAGTGGGCTCCCCTAAAAGTTTCCAAGTTATTTCTGTCATGATATTCACCTATGTTTCATCATCCAGAACACAGTAAATGTTGACGTCTTCTATTATTGTTTCAATGCACTCTTTTTCTTTGAAGATCCCTGATAAGCTGATATGTCGGTGGTCATTCATGGTTTCTTTCATCTGTAGCAATACTTTTTTTTATTCTTTCTGGGGTTCTGTCATCATTTCAGTTGCTTGAAATTTGTCATGGTCTTCTTGTCTCATATTCATCCTTTCAATCTTAGCAATCATTCTAGGGAAATCCAAAACTTCATGGTCCATAGCTTTGCAATAGAGGCAACTAGGTCTTCTACCAGGGCATTCCTTAGCCAGATGTCTCGGTCTTCTGCAACTGTAACAAAGGGTTAATCCCCTCTTTCTCTTAAATGATCCCCATCCTTTCATGTATTGCGCACTAGGATCATGGTAGCTAACCTGCAAAAAATATTTCTAGGATATTTCATCCATTTGTTAGTCCAAACATTCTCTCTATGCATAGGTATAACATATCTTTCACTATTCTTATTAGATCTACTCATATCAAATCTTCTTTCTTCTATCAGTGCCCTAGTTTTCAATCTAGGACAAATCTTATCAAACATACCTAGATCCATACTTTAGAAACAAAAATTTCCACTAATGTTATCTTCAGTAGAGCACAAAGCTTCTAGATCTAAAACTTTTCACTATTCTTACCTCTATCAGAGCACAAAGAATTTAGATCTTACCTCTTTTCTTCAGATCGGACTTAATTTCTTAGCACAAAGCTTCACAGATCGAGTAGAATACTACGCACTAGAGTGATAGATCTATGCACAGAGCTTTCACAATTTCAAGTTAGATCTTCGCACAAAGCTTCTTTTACCTCAGTTCCCAACAATCATAGTTTCAGATCAGATATTTGCACAAAGCTTCTTTTTCCTCAGTTCCTAGCAATCATAGTTTCAGGTCATATCTTTGCACAAAGCTTCTTCTTCCTCAGTTCCTAGCAATCACAGTTTCGGGTACCGGCAACAGAACCATTTTTTGGCACAGGGGCATACCCAGGGTTCAATGCTACAACAACACACCAACAAAACCCTAACTATTCACCCTTTCGGAAACACCTGTGAAGCAGTTGAAGTCTCACCTGGGGTAGAGGCATGGGTGGTTGCAAGACTCAGATATCTGCAACCTTAGCTGGGACATAGATCTGTGATTCTAACACTTATCAGAGCACTCATCAGTTAACATTCATCAATATCCAGTCTTAGTTATAGTGCAATTAAACCCTAATTACATAGTATCACAGTATTCATTCAGATCTAAGGTACTTAAGGACTAAGCATATATACATAAGTTAGATCTAACATCCATCCATATTATTAAGCACTAAGCATAAACAAATCATTCATCTATATTAAAGCACTAAGAAAAACACATCAATACATCGCAAAAAGCATAGCAACACAACATGTACGTGGTTCACCCCCACCCTAGAGCTACGTCCACCAACTCTTCTCTTCTTTATTATCTTTGGTCAAGCTTCTTACAGGCACATAGCATCCAATTTCTACTACGTAGAAGACAATGTATCTGAGCGCACTCCGCTGGATCCTCCTTCTTCTAGCTAGGGTATAGCACCAAGCCTTCACACAGCCTCTTACAGTTACTTGCACTATCCTTGCAAGCCTCACACAATATTCACAAAGCACTTACAACACTTGATCACATAGATCCAACTCTAGCACTTAGCACACTGGCCTCTCAGTCTCTTTCTTACATCACCTAGCTACTTATTTATACATTACAAAATAGGCCTAAACATGGGTAAACCCATGGGTCGACATCCCATATCCATTACATAATATTGAATCCCAAAAAGGGCCCTAAAAGGGGCCAAGATACCACGATATCTTCTTCGTCTTGTGCTCCACCTTCGACAGCCTGTCGAAGTCCCAAGATTAGGTCAAACATGACCAAGAATCCTCAAAACTTGGTCAAGGGCCAACATATACCTAAAATTCCAACTGGACCTAGACACTTGTCACCGTCTGATTGCACCATGTGTCCTTCCTAACGTGGACCTCCTAACGTGGCACATGTCCTCTTCCTGTATATAATGATCGTAGGTTCATTTGAGTCCTTGATCCAACGACTATGATCAGTTCATTTCAGTCTTCGGGACTTTGTGTTATCTGTTCCTAATTCTCAATTCTCCCGAAGTGAGATTCCCCAAATAAACCTCAATCAACTTGGCTTCATCTAATGATCCATATTTGACGCAAAAATATTAACACAATCCAACAGTTGTCGAGATTTCGGTTATTTCGGATCTTGTGAATCCTTGATCCAATGACTGTGATCAATTCTAGATCAATGGTCTAGATTCATTTTGGCCTTCAGGAATTTGGGTTAGTTGTTCCCAATTCTCAATTCTTCTGAAGTGAGATTCCCTGATAAACCTCGAGCATCTTGAATTCATCTAACGATCCATATTTTACGCGAAAATCTTAACACTATCGAACGGTTTTAGGGATTTTGGATATTAGGGATCTCGTGAACCCTTTATCCAATGGCTATGATCAGTTCTAGATCAATGGTCTACATTCATTTCGGCCTTCGATACTTTGGGTTATTAGTTCCCAATTATCAATTCTCCCCAAGTGATATTCCCTGAATAAACCTCAAGCATCCTAACTTCATCTAATGATCCATCTTTGAGGCAAAAATCTCAACATGAACTAACAGTTGTCGAGATTTCGGTTGTTCGTGACTCTGGGGCTCTGGGATTCTGTGGTAGTGGAACTGATTTCAACCGTAGATCTATTGGCAGGTGACGATCAATGGTCGGTGTCTATTTTGGAACCAAAACTTTCATTATCCTTAACTCCAACCCTTGCATCCTGCAATGGTTCTCCGTCATTGATATTCCCTTATTGAGATCCGGCGGTCAGGACTTAATCGGTTGTTTGATCTGAAGTTCCTCCTTTGTAAATCCCAGATCTGATGGTCCTAGTTTGTCCCAAAATCTACATTAGTGGACAGGATTCTCCCTCGATTCTTTTGTATTTTTACTGTGGGGATTTCAATCCTGATCGCGTTTCTGCAATGTGCCTTCTCTTCTGAGATTTTTGGTAGATTCCTCTGCATGTTGTTTATAACAACTCATCATCATTGCAATGTGCTTTCCCTTTTGAGATTATCAGTTTTGTACTTGGATTATAACTAATTGATATCATTGATTTGTTGGGAATTCAATCCCGATGGTGTTTTTGCATTGCGTTGATCTAGTGAAATCTAATATGTTGCCTCTCTTGAGCTTTAGATAGATTCCTCTGCATGTTGTTCATAAAAACTCATCATCTCATCATAATGACATCGACTGTTGACATCAATGACAATATTTCCAACACCTTCCATAATATAGTGTGCATTTATGTGTTGCACACTAAAAGAAGAAGTGTGCACATCTAGGATACCCCGCGCACAACAACTTGAGTGCGGGATCTTGAGGCCAGAGAGCATTTTTGTATATGTTCATGTTTTTTAGGTTGGTGAGACTGGATACAAAAAGGACAATATGATTTTATTATAAATGTAAATCACATGCAAATATTAATGAAAAACACATCACTGCAGCATACCAACCATGTAAAAGAGTATGGGGGGCTAAACTCCACTAGATAGGGAAAGGGGGGTAAAAGTTAAGGATAAGAGGCTAAGCTAGGGAGATTAATCCAAAAGGAATATTATATTAATATTCCTTAAAGTATAAAGTATGGATAATTATTTATCCTAAGTTCTAAGGATGGGTACAAGTGGACCAAGGTAGTTCTCAACATGACGAGTGTCAAGTTGGGAACATGCATACATATAGTTTGGACTTAGTTCATTTTTCTATCATTCCATCATCATTCACTCACTATTTAAGCTATCCTTCATACCTTCTTGATATTGTCATTGTACCTGTACCTAGTTATCTTAGGAGCTGGACTGAAGAAGCAAGTTGTCAGGCCCATGGGGATATTGAAGAGGCAGGTTGCCAGGCTCGTAAGAAATTCTCTCTAGGTGAGATAATTGTTGAGAATTGATTTCCCGAAGGTGCCAAATTATAGCTACAGAGCTCTGAGACTTCATTTTTGGCATGTTGCTAAAGCCCTAGAAAGGAAGTGGGGTAGCCGAGGGACTATTGAGCAAAGAAGGGGCACACTTCCTAGGGTGGGAAATGCAAGTGGGGAATGAGGGATTCTAGGTTGTTAGTTCGAGTTAGCACATGTGACTGAGTTTTATTGTCCTCTGAGATACATCAACCTGGTTAGGAATTTCTTTACCTGGGTGGAGTTTAGCCCCATCTCGGGGCTAACCCACTGTTGAGAGTTATGAGCAATGTGGTCTAAGGCTGGGAGGAACGTGGAAGGTCTGCATGTAGTTGGTGATATTTTTATCAAAGATAAGTGTCAATTGTGTGTTAAATTATGTGTTGCATTATTATTTATGTATTTTTTTTATGGGTTTTTCTTGTGTATGATGCATGTGTATTTCTATTATTATTTTGTATGAATCTGTGTATTTGCAGAGTATTTGTATGTTTTAATTTGGTATCAAAGTTTGAATTTTTTGGTTGGCATAGTTGCATTGGTTACTTTGGATGCTACACTAGGGCCCTATATTATTGTGATATGTACTGATAATGCTTCAGTCCAAATCAGAACCATTGATGAAGAAGGAATCCCCTTGCTAGTAAATGGATTCAAGCTAAAAGTTTACAAAAATCCAATGAAAAGGGAAGCATTTACAGCAATAGTGAAGACAAAAAATATGTATGTGATTGATACCAAATATGATCTCAATCCATTCAAATAATTAGACATGACCATCAATGAAAAAAAATTAAAAAGAATAAAATACCTAGATGACAACCTCACTAAGGTGTCTAGGACAGGTCTTTGATTGAAAACCTCCATGGATACTGTCTCAGATCTTAGAAATAAAGAAATATCCTCATCAATAAAACCTCCCATAGGCTTGATAAGGCAAGACATTGGTGAAAACCAACAATGGCACCTCTGTCTTAACAAAAGAGAAAAGAAAAAAAAAAAAAAAATTTACATAAATTTGTATAATGTTTTTGTTTTGCATGTATCAAAGGACTCCATCTTAGCAACCATCTTCATAGGAAACAAGAAGTTAGCAACAATGAATACTCCACAAATAAAAAGAAGGAAGCATTTTACAACTTTTCTACACTTCCAATCATTATATTCCATACATCACACTTTCCATCTTATCAATCATAAATTCCCCTTATTTTCCTTCATTTATTTACACTTTACATTTCGCAATTTTTCATTTTTAACCCTCCATTCCAAAAGAATGACCTACATGATCAATATACAGATTCCTACAGGATCATTCCAAATAAATCAAAGCCAAGTTTCCATTGAATAAAAAACACTACCAGCACTAGCATCATCATTATCAGCATCAACAACATTGTTGTCCTCATTAGCATTACTAGCATCAGCAAAGGTGTCACATGTTTGCCTCGTTTTTCGTGTCCATTGTTGGGTGGTTTTTCAACACATGGTTTTTTGTCAATGGTTTTCTATCTCCGATCAAGGAATTAGGGTTGTTGACTAATCCAGGTCATTGGGTTAGGTTTTTGGATGTCGTTGGCTCCTCTGTGTATATTGTATTGTAAACAATGTATCACTATGAATGAATATAGAATATGTTGGTTTTCCTGGTTTGGGTTTCCAAGGGAAAAATCTATGTGTAATGTTTGTATTTTCCATTGTATATTTTTTGTTCTTTTACCGAAAATCTGTTTGCAGTAAATATTGTACAAGGTTAAAATATACATTTGGTATCATAGATTTTTTGGCTTCAGGGGGATGCTTTGTGGTCAAGGGTTTGGCTCAAGACTGTGAAAATATTTGTTACAGTGGGAGATCTGTGGTATTGTTTTTTCAGGTGAAAAGAAATGGCAAGCAATTTGAAAATGGAGATGGAGAAGTTTAATGGGAAACATTTTGAGCTGTGGAAGCTCAAGATGGAAGATCTGTTGGTGGATGGAGATCATTGGATCGTGGTAGATCCAGGTACTACGGTTACAAGAATTTTAGAAGATGACTGGAAAAATTCGAATCGGAAGGCGAAGAGCACAATCTGACTATGTATCTCAAATTCAATATTATTGAATGTGTCAAAGGAAGCTACAGCCAAGAATTTATGGGATAAGTTGGGGAAGTTGTATCAATCTAAGTCCCTAGTAAATAAACTATTCTTGAGAAAGAAGTTGTATAACCAAGGATGAGAGATGGAGACTCGGTGGCAGAGCATTTGAACGCCTTCAATACTATGGTAAGTTAGTTAGTTTCTATTGAGATTAAAATTTCAGATGAAGATAAGTGTATCAGTTTAATATGTTCTTTACCAGACTCGTGGGATAGTGTAGTTGTGGCCATAGGTAGTAATACAACTGCCTGAATTTTTATGAAGTGGTCTCATCCTTGTTGTCAGAGGAGATGAGACGGAAGAATATGGAAGCACAGACGTATTATTTTCAAGAGGACACTCTAAGGAAAGAAATAGATCTAAGTTCTTAAGTAGGAGATCTAAGTCTAAGGGAAGATCTAAATCTCCCGGAAATTTTTTAAAGGTATGTTGGAGATGTGGAAAAGTAGGGCACTACAAGAAGTAGTGTAGATAAAAAGTTGAGAAAAAAAAGGGATCTGAAGAATCTCCTTCTATAGAAGAAAAGACCTCCAAGGAAGAAGGAGGGGGTGTGTACTTGGATTCTTCAAGCACACATGTAGATCATGAGGCATGGTTGGTTGACTCAGGTGCATCATTTCATATGACTCCCCACAGGGAATGTTTCTGTGAATGTGAAAGGTATGATGGAGGTAATGTTTTCCTAGGTGATGACTCGACAACCAGAATCATAGGTCAAGGAAAAGTAAAGTTGAGGATCATAGATGGAAGGATTAGAATGCTACCTGGTGTTGTGCACATCCCAGGATTGGCCAGAAATTTGATTTTTGTAAGCGAAATGGACGATGCAGGGGTAAAAACAATATTTGAAAAGGAAACTTGTAGGATGGTTCAAGGAGCAATGGTGTTGTTGAAGGGATTTTGGCTTGGAAATATGTATAAGCTGCAAGGAATCACTATTAGTGATGGGTGTAATAGTTCCATTATTTTTTATATTGGAGTTGAAGAAGAAAGAACTCCTATAGTCTCTGGAGAAAAGTTTATGTTGTGGCATCAAAGACTGGGGCATATCGGAGAGAAGGGTCTTCGACTACCACACGCTAAAGGTATGGTTGAAGGTATGTCTAACTTCTATCTGGATTTTGATTTCTTTGAACATTTTGTATATGGGAAGAAGAATCGGGTAAGATTCCCCTCTGGTGCAACGAGGGAAGAAGGAATTTTACAGCTCGTTCATAGTGATGTTTTTAGACTTGTTGCGGTCCCATCATTCAGAAAATATGTGTACTATGTCTCATTTATATATGACTTCTTGAGGAATACTTTCATATATTTCCTCAGAAAGAAATCTGAAGTCTTTGGCAGGTTTAAAGAGTTTAAGGCTCTTGTTGAGAATCAAACAAAGAAAAGAATTAAGGTACTGAGAATAGATAATGGTGGAGAGTTTTGCGAGAATAAATTTGAAGAATTTTGTAAGAATTGCGGTATAGAAAGGCAGAATACTACTCCATATACACCTCAACAAAATGGAGTTGCAGAAAGGATGAACATGACGCTAATGGAAAAAGCAAGGTGCATGCTCAGTGGTTCCAGGTTAGGGAAAGAATTTTGGGCAGAGGTAGTGGGTACTGCATGTTACCTGGTCAACAGATCACCCTCATCAGCGTTGGATGACAAGACTCCATAAGAGGTATGGAATGATAAGAAACTTTCTCTCACACATCTCAAGGTATTTGGTTGTGATGCATATGTGTTCATGTTCCAAAGGAAAACATGAGTAAGTTAGATAAGAAGGGTGAAAAGTGTATCTTTATTGGATATAAAGATGGTCTCAAAGGTTATAATATTTGGGACCCAGAAACTAAGAAGGTAGTGTATAGCAGAGATGTGGTATTTACAGAAATGAAGGATGTTGTTAAACAGGAAGTCCTACCAAGTAAGGAGGAACCAGAAAAATAGAGTTTGCTTTAAAGGATGATGAATCAGACTCTATAGAAGAACGGGAATCAAAAGAATAAGATCCTCATACTCCAGTATTGAGGAGGCTGGTTCGAGAAAGAAGGATACCAGAAAGGTATACTCCATCTTATTTTCGTTCAAATTTTGCTTTGTCTATTACTGATGATGATCCTAGAATTGTTAGGGAGGCAATGGATTCAGAGGATGGAAATATTTGGAAAAAGGCCATGGACAAAGAAATGGTATCCTTGGATAAGAATGAGGCTTGGGATCTAGTGGAGTTTCCGACTAGAAGAAATCCCATTGGCATAAAATGGGTATTTAAAAAGAAGTTGAATGCAGAAGGAAAAGTGGAGAAATACAAAGCTCGATTAGTAGCAAAGGGTTATTCCCAAGTTGAGGGAATTGATTTTGGTGAGATTTTTTCTCTTGTTGCCAAGTTAACCTCTATAGGATTTATGTTATTTTTTGTTGTTGCATTTGATTTTGAAGTAGAACAGATGGATGTGAAGACAACATTCCTACATGGGGATCTGGAAGAAGAAATCTATATGAAGCATCCAGAAGGATTTGTTGTGAAGGGAAAGAAGGAGTTGGTATGTAAGCTGAAAAATTCCATGTATGGTTTAAAACATTCACCAAGGATGTGGTATCAAAAATTTGATACTTATATGTTGGGACTTGGTTTCACAAGAAGCAAAGAGGATCATTGTGTGTATTTTAAATCAATTGGTGATCATTTGATTTATTTGGTCTTGTATGTGGATGACATGTTACTGATAGGAAACAACAAGGAGATTATCCAAGATGTGAAAACTTAGTTGTCATCTAAATTTTACATGAAGGATCTCGGTGCTTCAAATTTCATTTTGGGCGTGGAAATTAAAAGAGATCGGAAAAAGAGGAAACTCTGGTTAAATCAGAGAAAATATGTTGAGACAATATTGTAGAGGTTTAATATGCAGGAATGTAAACCACTCAAGGTTCCTATTCTTGTTGGTGTAAATTTATCTGTGGATCAGTGTCCTGAGACACAAGAAGAGGAGGAGGACAAGTCTCATGTTCCATATGCGAGTGCAGTTAGCAGTTTGATGTATGCAATGGTCTGTACAAGACCGGACATTGCACATGCAGTGGGATTTTTGAGCAGGTATATGTCAAAACCATGGAAGGAGCATTGGACAACAGTAAAAAGGGTTTTCAAGTATTTGTGTGGCACTGCTAACTATGGATTGTGCTAACAAGGAAGTTCGAGATTGGATAGAGTGTTGGATATACATGGCTTTATGGATGCAGACTAGGATGGAGATCTGGATCGTAGGAGATCTACAAGTGGGTATGTGTTTAACCTATTTGGAGGAGAAATAAGTTGGATGAGAAAAAGATGGGTTGTAGTGGCACTTTCAACTACACAAGATAAATACATGGCAGCCACTCATGCAAATAAGGAAGCAGTATGGTTACAAATATTGTGTTCAAGTATTGGGTTGGTACAACAAGTTGTAAGGATAGATTGTGATAGTCAGAGTGAAATTTTTCTAGCGAAGAACTTGGCTTATCATTCAAATACAAAGCATATTGATATTCAATATCACTTTGTGAGAAACATGGTTGAAGAAAAGAAAGTTTTGTTGATGAAGGTGGACACTTTGAAGAATGTTGCAGATTCATTAATAAAATCTATGAGCACTGAGAATTTCTCTTGGTGTAGAGGATCCATGAGCATTGTTTCCCTAGATTGTTGACTATGTAACCATGTAACCCCCTGTATGAAAAGAAAAAAACAAGTGGGAGAATGTTGGGTATGTGTTATATTCTTTGCACGAGTACAGGTTAGTTTTGATATTCTCGTATTTGAAGGTCAGATAGATGCAGATTCCCTAGAAAAATGGTTAAATCTGTTGGGCATGTGTTATATTCTTTGCATGAGTAGTAGTGTCTATGTTGTGTCAGGTGCGCAGGGGGTTTGAGGGGGAAGGCACTAGGCTCCCCCTTGGGGGCTGCAGAGGAGAGAAATCCCCCCGCATGGGGGGGTTTAGGAGCAGCGCCCCCAAGAATTTTTTTTGCCTCGGGAAACGTGTCACATTTTTGCCTCATTTTTCATGTCACCTTGATTTTCGTGTCCATTGTTGGGTGGTTTTTCGGAACATGGTTTTTTGTCGATGGTTTTCTATTTCTGGTCAAGGAATTAGACAAATAAAAAGAAGTAAGCATTTTACAAGTTTTCTACACTTCCACTCATTATATTCCATACATCACACTTTCCATCTTATCATTCATAAATTCCCGTTATTTTCCTTCATTTATTTACACTTTACATTTCCCAAGTTTTCATTTTTAACCCTCCATTCCAAAAGAATGACCTATAGGATCATTCCAAATAAATGGAAGCCAAGTTTCCATTGAATAAAAAACACTACCAACACTAACATCATCATTATCAGCATCAGCAACATTGTTATCATCATTAGCATTACTAGCATCAGCAAAATACCAGCCTCTATACTACATAAAAAGAATTCTACAGAATCCCCTGTATCATGTAGGAATCAGTACAACAAGCATAAAAAGAGTTCTACAAGATCCCCTATATCCTATAGAAATTATTACAACAACAACAACACAAATTTGCAGCGAGAAACTCCAGAAAATACAAAGAAATTCCATTACTAAAGAAAATCTTCAACATGATCAGCAAGAAAACAATATATCTTAAGAATGGGCCAAAGTCAGCTCAAATGGTGGCCTAAAAGATATCTTAAGGGGAAGTGTTTCTCGTGGTATGAAAAAAAAAAGCGTTAACATGACGCCAGAGATGAAGACTATGAAATACTATATACTGAAAGATAATTAAATATACTACTTCTCACCATCTTTCTCACACGAGTAATTGAGAGGATTGGAATACGCTGGCTTCAATTAGGCAGAAAGAAAAAACCATATAGATCTTATTGTTTGTGATCTACCAATATGACGAAATGGACAAGAAAAAAATGATTCGAATATGAAACCAAAAAACCCTATACCAACCAAAATTTATGGGGATGTGTTGGTTATTGAGAAAAAATGCAAGACTTCAATATCAACACCTAATGCATTCGGTGACAGGAATAGAAGCTAGCAATGCAAAAAACCTTAATCAATTTTTCTTATGGATGCACTGGTCAAACCTTGGAGAGTGGCACCTAAAGGGAGATGGTTGCAAATGATGCACATGGGGCATTTTGCATGAGTTTGAATATAGGGGTCAAGTCATTCAATGCATGGTGTAAGTTGGCAACATCGAGAGGACTTAGGGGTTATGTCACAATTAGGAAGTTTATTTTTTTATTTTTTGTTTTAATGTGTGTGTATACATATATATAATCATTTCAATAAATTCAATCCCTAAAAAGATCAATATTTTAAATTTTGAAAAAACTAAATAACATTTTTATATCTTAAACAATTTAATTAATTATATATTGTTTAAAAGTTTTAATAAAAGTTAAATATATTTTTAGAAAGTATTATAAAATTAATTTGTTTTATCGTTATGTATCTCTACTCGAATACCTCTTCTATAAAAGTTTAAACTGCAACCTATGATAGTATTTGGTTTCATATATGGGATTAAGACTAGATATTGTTAAAAACTACATGACCCAATTAAAGGTAACCACAACAATGGCCATAAGGGATATTGGTTTTCTTGCATACAATATCTAGGTTGAAACCACTTTTTGGTCTTGGAGTAAGACCTAAAACTATTCTTGATTGGATAAAATTTTATCATCCTTGGACGTAGGGAAATAGTACAAGACCTAGAGGCATTTGGAAAGAGTGGAAATCTTCCCCCTTACAAACCACCAGTGATCCAGGTGGATATTGGTGGCCACCCACCTATTCCGACTTGCTCCTCTTGACAATTTTAGTTCAACACGTTCTTTTGTACTTCTTTGTAATTGTGGGTTCTACACTTCCGGGGTTGTCTGAATTTCTACACATCTTCCAAGTGGAGACTGGTGCCCTCCCACCTAATCCAACTAGCTTATTTTGTATGTTTTCATGTCAACACATCTTTTTGTACTTTCAGGGCCATTTTGGGGCCCTAAACAATGTTTTTTTTTTTTTTTTCCATAGTCAAACTATAGACGGAGTCAGATTTTGACAGCGTAATGTTTAGTTCTCGAAAAGACCTTTCCAACAGGATAGCACGCGCCTAAAACGAAGGTCATATGCAAAAGTTATGACCACGGGAAGTTGAGGTACCAACTTACCCATCGGGGCCCACATAACTTTAGGTGTTTCATCTCCTAGGGTTAGGTTTTTGAATGTCTAGGGTTTTGGAATTTATGAGTAATGTTAAAAAGGCCTCTGAAGCCTCATTGTAATCATTCTGCGCATACCATCATCTTCGACCGGGACAACATGTTCCTCAGCACATTTTGGTTGAGTCTCTAGTCATTGTTGGACACCAAGCTCACTAAATCCACTGCTTTCCACCCCCAAACCAACGACCAAATAGAGGTCGTCAATCGGATGATTGTGCACATCCTACACATGTACAACTCTAAGCATCCACGTACATGGGATGAGATTCTTCCCTATGTTCATCACAGTTACAACAAGGCTCTCCATAGTTCCATTGACCATAGCCCATTTCAGGTGGGGCTAGGATTCCAACCCTTGGGTCCCATTGATGTTGCACTACCTCTTGCAACCACACAAACAAAATCTTCCCATGTTCAATGTGAGACCGACAAAGCCACCAGATCCATTGAGTGGATTCATCACATCCACCAACAGGTCCATGAGATTTTGTAGGAAGTCAATACTAAGTACAAATAGCACCATGATCAACATAGGGTACCACACCAATTTCAGGTGGGAGACAAGGTCTGGTTACATTTGCAGAAAGGGCACCTTACATGGCCTCATTGGAAGCTCTTCCCACTTCTCTATGGGCCTTACACTATCACCAAGGTTTTGGGTAGCAATGCTTTTGAGCTCAACACTCCACCCTTCCTTGGCTTGTGCCCAGTGTTCAATGTGGACCTCCTTCGGCCATATTTTCCACCATTATTGGACACCTCAAAGATCACAGAACAGCTAACAGCAACATAGCTCAACCCTGACTGCATGGAACAGGCATCCACTGATCAAATAGTGGACACACAGGTCAAGGGCACTCACTAGCAAAGGATCCAGCTTTATCGGGTTGTCAAGGCAGGGCAGCTCCTACACCAAGGCAAGTGACTCACCCGGGGCCAAATTCAACATAAGTTTCCTCAACTGATGGGGGAACTCAATGCAATGGATATCATTGCTTTCTAAGGGGGGAGGACTGATCCAGGTGGATATTGGTGGCCACCCACCTATTCCAACTAGCTCCTCTTGACATTTTTTAGTTCAAAACGTTCTTTTGTACTTCTTTGTAATTGTGGGTTCTACACTTCTGGGGCTGTCTGAAGCACTACACATCTTCTAGGTGAATATTGGTGGCCACCCACCTAATCCAACTGGCTTATTTTGGATGTTTTCATGTCAGCGCATCTTTTTGTACTTCCAGGGCCACTTTGGGGCCCTAAAAAATGTTTTTTTAGATTTCCACACTTAATCTACAGATGAAGTTAGAATTTGATGGCGTAATGTGTAGTTCTCGAAAATAACTTTCCAACGGGCATTCATGCGCCTAAAACAGAGGTCTTATGAAAAAGTTACGACCCCGGGAAGTTGAGGTACCAACTTACCCATTGGGGCCCACATAACTTTTGGTGTTTCATCTCCTAGGGTTAGGTTTTTGGATGTCTAGGGTTTTGGAATTGATAAGTAATGTTAAAAAGGCCTTTGGAGCCTCATTGTAATCATTTGCTCAGACGGATGTGTGTAGCAGCCACATCTCTTCTCAGAGATAGCTACCACCATTCGAACAAGTTGTTTCAGTTCTGCATTTTTACAGTTTCAGCCTATTTCATTTATTCAATAGAAGATATTGTTCACTGGATATCTATGTGGTTCTTTGTATATTTGTGTTTATTGTATTAAGTATGTTAATCAGTTCGTTCCACTCCTAAATCTGGATCAACCAGCAAGTCATTTCTGGTGACATAGTTATCTTTGAAAAACAAGAATAAGTTAGCATCCATTCATGGATAGCAACCAATAATAAGTATATGCATTGTCAGTTGACAACTAAATTATGATAGATTTTACCACCTTCTAAAACAAAAGAAGAGACACAAGAAAAAAATGCATTTATTTGTGGGGAAAAAAGTCCAAATAATTAAACAACACGATATCATAGAAAATTATTATACACTAAATGTGTATTGATATCATAGGGTTATCAATACATGAAGTGTACATTTCTAGTCTTTATATTATTTGTGTTTTATATAAGTGTAGGTTCCCAAAAAAAAATTCATGCACAAGTAATATGGAAATAAATATAAAATATAAATATTAAGTTATTTCATTGATATTAAAAAAGAAGAAGTCATTTTGCTAATGGATAGTTGAAAATTGTGATCATATTTAAAACCAAAATGCACAACACCCATGGTCATGGATAATGCTATTGTAATGCTAAGGTTTTTCTAGAGCAGATTGATAGTAGGAACGTGTTTCTCTACTTCATAATGTTAGAGATAATGCCTCATTATGATGCATCCTAGAGTTTAGGGATTGGGTTGGGTTAGCTGGAGGAAGTTGAGATATTCTCTCAACCTCTCCCTACAAGAGTGGAATAAGTTGGATCTCACTCCAACTATATATACCTGATGTATCTCTGTTTATTGGGAGTAATACAAACTATTATTTTATGTGAGTTATTTGTGCAATGGTTGCTCTCTCAATTTCCAAGTCATAACATATCCTTCCGCTTTGTCACCTATATCGTTATCTTCAAAGTCATCTACAATTATGATAAATCTAACGACTTTGATTTTCTTAGCCACATCTCTATGATGTCAAAGTCTCTGGAAGCTTTCAAGGTGGCACCAAAACCCCTTTTCCATCCACCATGATCAAAACAATTCTTGTGTTGTGTTATTTATCATTGGTTGTGGGCATCATCTTCCCTTCGTCTACTTTGCAATGGATTTAAAACTTCAATTTTTTAGTGTTTTTACCTCTTCTTTATACAATTCCATTGTTATTGTTGCTTGACAATGCAATAATAGATTGAGTAGCTTCGCTAATATATTTTCCCTAATCAATACTCACTCCTAGTCTCATTAATTTATGTTATGAAAAATGTTGCAATATAACACTTGTGAAAAATGTTTTTCAATGCATTTCAGTTGTTCATACATGGGTTCCATACTCTTGCATCCCTCGGCCAATAGACATATCACATAAAATCACAATTTCATAAGTTAATTCACCTTGGGGACTCTTTGTTGTTTCATTCTCGATGCTACAAAATGTTAGTTTGGTGTCTCCTTTCTTTTTTTTTCCACGAGATTTTGGTGTCTCCTTTCAATAAAAGCTACACGTTTACATTAATCCAATCCATCGTCGCAATTATAAAACAAACATATTCAACAAGTACACAATTTAACATTGTACTTTTTTAACCTTCGGGTTATTGTCATATTATACCATTTCGTATCAATTATTTTAACATTTAGATAATAAACATTGAAGAGACATTCATTGAGTTGCCTAATGCGTAATGATAACGATCACACAGATTTTGACAATACAGCGAATATAGTTACATATCTTTGAGTTTGAATTTTTATTTAGACGAAAAATTCAATCAAGTTTACACATTGCAATTATTTTTTCAAATAAGTTATGATGGAAGATAAAAGTTAAGTTACATATTTACTCGAATTAAAAGTTAAGTTACATATTTACTCAAATTATTTTTTCATATCAGTCATGATGGAAAATAAAAGTTAAGTTACATATTTACTCAAATTTTAGTTAAAGTGTTCCTCCATTCCTAAAAAAAAGTTAAGAATAACACGACTATGATAAAATTGGAAAGTATAACAAAATGAAAATGACACAAAACTATGATACAAGTGGGAAGGATAATAAAAATTAAATAGCATCAATTAAAATTCTGTTCATATCTAATAATTCTTTTTCTTTTAAATTTTTTAATTTAGAATTAGTTTTTTTTTAAATTAATTTAATTTTTTTTTAATTATAGTTAATTATTTTTAAAATTTTCAATATATATATTTCTCAGTGGGAAGACAAGTAAATCAAAAAGCAAGCACCAGTCAGTTGGAGTTGTTTGGTCATAAGGCAAGTAAGAAAAGCACTAGTAAGTTGGACTTAGTTAGTCAAAGGTAGAGCCAGCCATTAGTGGAGTAGTTCTTGGAGTACTCTAGCACATTGAACATCACTAGATAACTATGGCCCTTTCGACCTCCACGAGCCCAAAGAGGTGAATGGGAAGGCACTCCTTCATCCATCAGGGTTGACAAATTCCCAATTCCCAATTACGAATTACGAATCGACCAATCTCGATAATCCTTCTCATACTTCAAGGGAGGTCCCACCTCCATCAGGTTTTGAATTCGATACCTAGGGTCAAAGTGATTCAGGAAGGACCTTTGCCTTATTTTCATCCACCTTTGACTTACCCTTTTTCAATTGGTTCTTTTTTTGCATAAAATTCCCTTTTAAACATGTTATTTGGATTTTAGTTTTAATAATTTGGAATTGATGACTTTGCACTTTTTACATCTTCTCCAGACTTAGAATTTTTAACCAAAACTAACTATCTCCCGCGGGGAGAAAAATTGGGAAAAACTTCTTGAAGACAAAGCTATTCAGATTGTTGAGGTAATATGTCGAGTAAATATTTTTTTCCAGATCTGTAATATAGGATCCCTTTTCCTCCAAAGATTTCAAAAATCCCCAAAAAGTGTCTTGGAATTGTGGATTTTGCCCTGTTTTGGCATCCTCACTCAAAACCCTTTTGAATTTTTCCAAAATCCCAACTGGGTATCTTCATGCATGTTATTTGGACTCTTAATAAAAATTTCATATTTGTCTAGGTCTCAGTCATTGAACACCACCCAAATCTTTAAAAACCACTAATTTGTGTTTTCCATAAAATTGAAGCAAAATTGGCCCCTGACACTCACTAACACTTTTGTATCCTTCATCACTGCGAACATACTCTTTAAATTTCATCTGATTCTAAGTTTTTCTACTCTTATTATGGCTAAAACAATTTTTTTTCTCTGGACTTTATAAAACTATCATCTTGTTGATGTAGCAATCTGGTTGACATGGCATGGCACATGGTTGTCGATGTCCACTTGTCATCGTCCTCCTTCCCCTTCGTTGGAAATCCACTTATTTCTTCCATTGGCCACCCAAAGATTTCTCCTATCGGAGGTCGGTGAAATCCTTGTATCTGCAATCGACGAAATCCTTCTATCAATGATCAACGAAATTCCTTCTATCAATGATCAGCGAAATTCCTTCTATCGACAATCAATTAAATCCTGGTGTCAACGATCAGTGAAATCCTTTGTATCGATGATCATTGAAAAAAATTAATTTCTTTTACCAATCCACAATGGTTCTGGACCATTGATTTCAAGGCCAAATGTGATCTCATTCGTCGATTCACCAAACTTCGTCGAACTACTCCCAACCTGTAGATGAATCTCGGTCGTTGATTGCAAAGTTGAATGTGATATGGGTCGTTGATTGACCAAACTTCGTTGAACTCCAAAAAAAATTAGTGACTTTAATTTTCTCCATCGACAATCTAGGATTTTCTTCTTCGATGAGATTGAAATTTTAACTAAACCAAAATGAATCTCAATCATTGATGGTCAAGTCAAATGTGATCTGGGTCATTGATTCACTAAACTCCTCAATAGCCATGAAAACATAAAATTTGACCTCCCGAGCCAAATTTAACTCAACAAACCTACAGATCGACGCAAGTAATCACCCCCTCAACGATTCTAGGCACAAATTCGACCCAAATTTGCTCAAAAATTTGGGGATTTCACTCTAGTTTTACAAATTTCCCCAAATTCATCATAAATCAAAACTCTACAACAACGAATTTATGCAATTCATTTCATTCTCTAGCCTATACAAGTCTAGTGTTGAACCAAAATCTCTGATACCAACCTGTAACATACTCAGCTCCCACACCAAGTTTTGTTACTGATACATCAACTAACATATCAATTTAAACGCAGAAAATACATGCAACATGACATACAAGCATGCCATTATCATTAATTCATAAAAATGTCAATGCAAATGGTTTAAACATGCACAACAACAATTAAACACACACATCACAACATTTATACATACAAAATATAGAGTAAATGTAGCATTAAATTGTAGCATTAAAGCTATAAATGACACAGTGATCAAAGAACTTATATTTCAAAACGTTTTACACAACCAACTGCAAACGATGGATGTTTTACCTAAAAGTAGGTTATGTTGCACCAATTCTCTCTGCAAAAATCCACCCCCACACTAGGGTTATGAGTCCACAAGGATAGACAAACTCCTATGGGTGTCTAAAGTCCATTGTAACAACTCAAAACTCACTAAAAACATAGTAACATGACTTGTGCAGCAATTCTAGGCACCCAACTCTCTTCCCCATCAATCTACACAACCCAAAGGGACAATATTTCCTTCTTTGCACCACACTCCCTCAGACAATATCCATCCCCTATAGGGATCCATCACAGACCATCTAGGAATATCTCTAGTGGGGGCTCCAGAAAATCCAGTTGCAACATGAGTGCTCACTCAACATTTGTTAATTCTCTTTGAGTAATTTCTCACTAGATATCACTCATAGACATAACAACCTCATCCTAGCATAATTACCAACTTCAGCAAGTTGTCTTCCATACACGATATGGTTAGCCACTCTTTTACAACACTCATTTTGTTTTCCTCCACTTCTTGCTAACTATAAAAAATTGCTCTCCTTCTTACTCAAATTTCCTCTTCTCCCATGCTTACTTGACATTTACTCTTCCCCCAAATATGCTTAAACTCAACCCATGTTGTCATTACTGAGTGGGTTGACTTCCTCACCCAACCTCTTACATGAATTCAGTGATTGAGTGCTTAATAAGTCAAAGGGATAAATAGCTAAACGAAAAATTGATTTATGAAGGTGGCTTAAGACACAAGGCATATGAAAACCCCTCAAATCCTCCAATAAGCCCCCTCTCTTGTGGAATCACATCCCCCCATTACTCTAGTCCTTACATATCTACGACTGACAGTGTATTTCATTTTATTATTTTAAATGTATAATGTTTACATATTACATCGCTTGGCCCATGCCCATTCATAATATTTACAAATATACAATGCTACATCGAGCGTCAAAATTGGGGTGCTCCACTTATATAGAAATACATTACTCCAGGTGTTGACACCCAAATTTTTGGATTAATCTCGTGTGCGCGCAAAAGAAGTTGTGCGCACTCATTCCAAGTTTTGTGTGTGCTTCTTCCAAGTTGTGTGTGTGACTAGTCCAATTTTTGTGTGCGCTTAAACTAAATGCGCATAGAAGTGAAAGGAGTGTGTGACGGACCGATTTTTTATATTGTGTGCCAAGTCCAAGATATGAAATATGCGCATTGGTCCGAGTTTTTTCAGTAGCGCCGAAAATCAAGAATATGCATGTAGGAATCAAAAAATGAATCGTTCGAAAATATTCTTGAATGATTATGGCTAGCAACACAAGGGATCATGGAGCTGAGAAAAGATGAGTTGGAAAGGTAGTTAATATTTTCCTAATTCCATAAGGCTATGTGCATTGTAGGTAGGTGTCAGAAGTATGCGAGGAAGCTTGTCAAAAGAACAAGTGGAGCAAAGAAGAAAGAGACAGAGCTCTTGAGCAAAGAAATATATGAAAGGAAGCGGTGACATCAGAACTGGACTTAGATGGTTAGATGAGATCCACTAAGTTGTTTGGTATCGAGCTCACTCTGAGCCTTTTGTAATGATGAAGTGCTTCTGAATATAAATTTCAGTCTATCATAAGTTTGAGGTCTAAAACGGATGTGCATTGTGCAATATGTTTTATTTGTGGGGAATTATATCAAAAGGGATGTCTGACTTTGTTGTTGTCGAATATAGTTTGTTTATTGTATGTTAATGTTGAATGGAATGAAAGGAGTAATAAATTTGTGGCAGTTCTGATCTATTATGTGTCTATCGTGTGTTGTTTGGATATGTGTGTGTATTGTTTTACTTATTAATCACAGTAAGTAGTTGGATATGGAATGTGTGAATGTCATCCTAGATGGATCCTGGTTTGTTTAATCCTTAATCCTTGACACAAGACCTTATGGTATCTGTGATCCTCTATGCATCTCAGGTGAGAACTTCTTTATCCTTGGTTGAGGATTGATATGTCAATTTTCTGCATTTTTTGTTGGTAAACTATGGACAAACCCTGGGTCTAAACTCCCCAAAGTTAAGGATGCTTGCAAACGTGAAGAAACACCAACAAATGGTTCTGTTGTTGGGACCTAAAAGTCTTATAGGGAATTATGAAGGAAAGAGATGAGGTGGTATCTGTCTTGGGAAGAAATTCAAGACTGGCAAACTGCAAAGGAGTGTGAGTTTTCCTAGCGAAAAACTCAAGGTCTAAGAGTGAGTGTGAAGCAATGGAAAGATAAGTATCTGTACATAGATATGCATGAGATTTTCTTTGTTGAATTCCTTTTTTTCTATATGAATGGTTGAAAAGGTAAATTGCTATCAATTCTATCATATGGCCTTTAGAACCAGTGGTTTGGGATCAAACCACGCTTGATAGATTGAAAGTGTTGGATAATAAGTGGACTTGGGATATTGACTTTTAGTTTTCTTGAGTAAAAGAGGGCTATATTATTGAGTTGTTGTGGAGTACATTGATTCTTTCAACAAGGATGAAAGAAAGTTCGCGGAAGGTTCGAGGAAATGAATATTATAAGAGATTCCACTTTGGATAAAGATGTTGTTCATATAGAAAGGGTTTATGCACATGGATCCCAATAGAATGGCTGAGTAAAATCCCCTAGCACTGGGGGGGTTGCAAGGATTGGGGAAAGTGAGACAGAAAATGGATCCATTGAGGAGGATCTAGAAATTATTGAGATGAGGTGAGGAATGGGATGGACCTAGAAGAGTAGAGAAGAGATAAAGAGAGAGTCAAAATATATGCAAGAAGAGTTGAGATAAGAAGAAAAGTGGAGTAGAGAGGTGAAAAATAGAGAGCAAGGGGCATGAGATGAGGGGTCATTCCTAGGATGAAGAGAAATGAGGTCGCACTAAGAGGAAGTGTAGAAGAAGGAATTATGTCAAAGTGGATCGCAGGTGTAGAGAGGCTTGCAAATATGTGCGATGTTGAAAGTACGGTGTCTAGTGGGGATACCAGTAGTAGTAGTGGTGGTGGTGGTCCCAAGGGCCTAGGTGACAAAGTTAGAACCCTTTGGTTGTTGTGGAGTGTCACAACCTCAGAATATGATGAGGTGTGGGAGAAGAAGAGTAAGACAGAGGATCCCCTAGTGGTGGGGGAGAAGAATTAGCAATCGTAGATGGTCTTGCGCGGCTGCAAGTAGGAAAATCTCAAGGTCCCCTCACAAGAAATGTCAGAAGGAGATGGACTTACCTCCCCTTTGAACCACTCCCCTTACATGTTTTCAATCAAGAAGAAAGAACAACAAATAGTGAAGCAATCGGAGTAGGAGACAAAGTGGAAGAAAATAGAGAAGAAGATATGAGTGAAGAAGAAGGAGAAACCAGTGCCACTTCACCTACAAGAGTATCATTAGCAAGAAGTTTTTCAACCAGAAGTCACATCATAGGAGTTGGTTTGAGAGTGACAATGGAGAATCAAGATAGCACTCGAAGGATACTCATGTTCCACGAAATAGGTAAAGATGACGCGGAACAACATTGGTTCACATGTGAGGCAATATGGTCTATGAAGAGGATCACAGACGAAGCAACAAAAATCGTGCAAATAGAAACCATGTTCAGCGGCAAAGACTTGACATGGTACATGTAGTACAAGGCCACTACACCAATGGGACAAATGAGGTCCCTCATAGAGATTAAGCAAGATTTTCTTAGGGAATTCTAGAAACCTATGTCAGAGTCTCAATGTATTATGGAGATAAAGGAGATCAAATAGAAGGAAGGAGAAATCATGTGGGATTACGACCAATAGTTTAAGATTTGATTGGATAGGCAGACATCCCAAATCCAGGATGTGCAACATAGAGAAAAGTTTATTGTGGGGTTGATTCCCCATATCCAAGTCCTTCTCACCCAGAAAAAGGTGACGACTCAAGCATAGGATGTAGAAATTGCAATGCTCCTAGAAGCTACACCAGGAGAGACAAAGACATTAGCAGGATTAGTGCAGGTGCAGTCGCAATTGGCCAACCTGATGATGCAGTTGCAAGATATGGTGAAGATGAAGATCGTTTGCAAGCAATTTTGGCATACCACATGTCGCATTGAGGGGCATCTCAAGGATGAGTGCCTTGTACTTCCAAATTACGTGGCGATGGGCGCGTCGAGTCCATTTCCATCTAGACAGACGAAATGATGCGAGATATGTAAACAGTGGGGCCATGTACCACCCCACTACCCAACTTTGTAGAAGTATCAAACAATGAACCATATTCCATTCTGTGATTTATGTAAATCTATGGGGTATGAAGTCAATAATTGTCAATCACTCCAACCAATGCAAGAAAATACCCACGATACATTCTAGGTACAGGAAGAGAATAAGAGTGGTGATTTTGGTGGTGTTGAAAGAGGCAGATACCAAGGAGGTCCCAAAGGTGGTTATGGGTGTGGTCGCAGTCAAGGATATGGTGGAGAGAGAGACAAACTCCCCACTTGTTTCAATTATGGAGAAATTGGTCATGTATCGCAATTTTGTACAAAAATGTGCATACTATGTGCATATTTCTACAGTCATGAACATGTCACAGAGGATTTTCCCAACTTAGTAAAGAAGTGGGAAGAAAATAAGATGCATTGCAATATGCTACATGCAAAGTCATGCAAGAATAAGAAGAAAGATGAAGAATTCAATGTCTAGGTAATAACCCGAGGAGGAGTTAAGATAGGAACATACTTTGAGCATGTTAAGGGCTCAGGTCAAAAGTTGGAGAGGAATTTTAGAAAGGGATCACAACCCCCTCCTAATTTCAATGTTTCCCAGCAAAAGCAGTTCATGTGCGATGCACATAGGGATATTGAAGAAGAACGAGCACACAACAAAAATATCACTTAGGGAGTCTCGGGCCCATGAAGAAGTGAAATGGGTGACATAGAGGTCCCTAGAATAGGCTCGTGCCCGGGAAGAGTTGCAACATGTGACACAAAGGTCCTTGGAGGAAGCTCACATATGCAAATAAATACAGCACACAACGCAATGGTCATTGGCAAGATCTCATGTATAGGACGAGTTGTGACACGCTGAGCAATGAGCACATGAAGAAAAGTGTCTGGAGGAGTTACATCGTGCTGTGGGTGCAGAAGTCTTGCGCGACTTTGGCTGCGAAGAAAATACCGACGAACAAGTAAGTACTTTCTTATGGTATTGTTTGCAACTGCTCAATGATCCTAATGTTGTAAATACATTGACACAAATGCTAGTGAATTGCATGAGGGAACAAGGAGTGGAGGAAACCATATCATCTCCTCTATCGAAAATACATATGTGCCAAGTCAATAATAAAAAACACATGGGGTGCAAATTCAAGATGACAGGGGAGCTTGGTGGCTATGACATGGATGGATTCATGTTGGATTTGGGTTCTGGCGTGAATAATTTACCCAAGAAGTCCTGGGAGGTGATGGGAAAACCAAAACTGGTCTAGTCTCCCATCCAGCTACGGTTGGCGAATCAATACAAGATCTACCCCATAGGCCAACTAGAGCAGGTGGAAGTAAATATAGAAGAAACGAAAACAAAGGCTAACTTTGAGGTCATCAAGATTATGGATGACTCATATCCATATCCGACCTTATTGGGAATTGACTGGGCCTTTGATAATAATGCAGTGTTGAATTTTAAGGAGAGGCAGATGTCATTCAAAATAGAAATCATGTGCATGGTTTGATCAGGGGATCAAATTTTTCTCAATTTTCAAAGTGCTCGGAATGCGACGAAAATAATGCCATTGCGTCTGACTCGTCTTCCTGATTCTGGCGGTATATTTACTTTCTCAAACGGAGTCCGTATGGAAAAGATATCGGGATCTGTTCATCAAGCCAAATAGGGAAAAATTTTGATGTTGACTGTACATGTCCATACAGTCCGTACAGTCCATACGGTCTAACATGGCAGGGCCGTACAGACCGTACAAGTGGTGACGTGGCAGGTTTTTGTTGGTTGATGATCAGTGAATCCGGGAGCGACACGTGTCTTGTTGATGGCAAATGGTATGAGGGCACGTGGCCCAATCCATGGGTGCCACGGGTCCCTCGTTGGTTGGTTTATTATTGTTGTGTAAAAACTATGGGAGTCCGTGGGGTTCGACCCCCGGACCTCCCCCCACTATGATATGCCTTTGTATAATCGTCCGACCAATGCGCCCATGGGTTGTGACTTAACATATAACCCATTGCAATGTTTTTAAAGTCATTTAAATGTGTAAATGGGCGGGGGTCGGGCCGGGGCTTAGCCCCGGCCTGTGGTTTTGTTCAACACATATGACCACATTGTTTATTGCCCGACTGTTTGCGCGCGGATTGTAACATAACCCGTGGTCCTATTACAAACATGTGACCATATTAAAGTGTATGTGCGCGGTTTGGTGCGTGGGGTTTTTATAACCCTTGGTCATATATATTATGTGCCATGTGCCCGCGATCTGGAGCGCGTGAGTTGGTTCCACGGTTTTAAAACGGCGTTAACCACTTTTTATCAGAGCGCAAGGTCACATGTCCATACGCCCAGGTGCTGAGGCGATTAGGGGCTGGCGCGCCCTTAACCGTCCTATGGTTTGCACCGTTGGCGTGGTTGCACCCGGTGCCGGGTTTATACGCTTTAAAATGTGTGTGAGCCACGTTCATTCAAGGAGGGTGCGAATTGTAGAACCAGAGACAGCAAGTTGGAGAAGGAGACTTCCAGGAGGCCTATCTTTCTCATTTTTCGACCGATTGAGGTGCCGAAAGAGCCCAGACAGGGGTTTTGGGATATTGGGAAGCCATTGGAGCAGTCGGTTTGTCAGTTTGAGCATTGTAAGACATTTTTTTGAGCACTTTGAGCAATTAATAATAATAAACCATTGGAAGCTGGACCAGGAGATGTAGCCCATAAGAGGGGTGAACTCCTTTATCAAATTGTTGTGTTTATGTGCTTATGTTCAATCATTATGTTGTTGTCTATGTGTAATTTTCATAAGTAATCCTTAATTTATGTGTTGCAAACTGATCAATTTGCTTTAAACACATAACATTTCACTTGCAATAATTTTTCAATTTTTTCAAGTCTTCTTC
>JZKD02S1704474.1:109207-129215 GCA_000966675.3 Picea glauca
TTATTATATTATTAATTATTAATATGGGAGAATGTTTGCCCGATGCTTCCCAAACATCAACAAGGAAGCCTATTATTCTTCATGTTAATTAAATTGTGATTTTACATTAAGCACCTAAACCCCTTGTTCTCAATGAGTGAAACCCCAACTTTTCAAATTAGGATAGGATAAGGTGTAATTCACTTCATTTTAGGGTTATTTATTATAAAACACTTTTAGGTTTACTCAATTTTCCTTCAATTTTCTCTATACAACCCAAACCTCACAACAATATAAAATTATTAAAACAATAAAAGTATTGAAGATAATATTTTTTTTAACAAAACCAAAATTATACAAACTTCAAGATTAGTATTTGGCCTCATGAGTCATGCATGGGGTTAGGGATAGATGCTACTTGTAACCACATGATCAATTTTCTAGAGCATCAACAAGGACTAGCAAAGGATATTGGGTTACTTGTGGATACTATCTAGGCTAACCACCTTTTGGTTCTCGAGTATGACCCAAAACTACTTCTAATTTGCTAAGAGTTTGTCTTCCTCATATGTAAGGAAATAGGGATTGGTATTTGGCCTCATGCATGGGGCTAAGGCTAGATGCTACTTGTAACCACATGATCCATTTTCTAGAGCATCAACAAGGACTAGCATGGGATAATGGGTTACTTGCAGATACTATACGCTAAAACCACCTTTTGGTTCTAGAGTATGACCCAAAATTGCTTCTAATTTGCTAAGAGTTTGTCTTCCTCGGATGTAAGGAAATAGGGTAATGACTCTAGGCCAAAAGACATCTAGTTGGTAGGAGTCGAAGTTTGGCCCCTTACGGACCTCCAACGAGTTATTCCAAGTGACTAGGTTCTGTACACACTTGATGATATTGTTGCACATCAAGATTTTAAGGCCAATAGTCCTGAGTATTGTAGGCTTTTTCCTACTTTAAAAAAAATCTTAATACAAAGTATATATCTATCAAATTTAAACATTATTTATTTATAATTATCTTGAAACATTGTTTTTATTATGTTCTCTTTGTAAAAGTTCCACATTCTCAACTATGTTTGACATTGTCTTTATAATTTGATCTAAATCAATAATACATATTGCAATGCTAGATAGATAGATAAATATGGTTCAAATTATGAATTTAGTTTTTTAATTGAATCAAGTTTATTTTTCTCGACATTAGTTGTATCATTGACTTTACTTTCAATCAATATTAATTTTTTCTCTACATTATTTTCTTGGCGATCTTTGTTATATTTTTTACTATATTTTTATAAAATATTGATTCCTATATGTAAATTTGACCTTTCCTTAATTTGCAAATATGTTCTTAATTTGCAAATATAACATATTTGCAAATATGTTATATGGTGAAAGAGAAAGTGTTTAACTTTTAGTTTACATGATTTTCTTAGCCAACTTTGTAATATCTATATCGATTCTCATAAATGCAAATTTGATCTTTCCCTTGATTTGCAAATATGTTAGCATAGTGTAAGAAAAAATAGTGTAAAAAAAAATGTTAGTCAGTTTTTAGCTCTCGATTTCCACATACTCAATAAAATTAGATTCAATAAGACTCAATATTGAATGATTAACTCTATTTTATCCCATTCACATAAAAAAACAAACTATGAAAATGATATCATCATCTTCTTCCACTCAATTATATGAATGGATTTTATTCATTAATTCAACAAATGAAATGTTGATATTTTTCCAATCAATCAATCACTTGAAAGAATTATATATTTTTCCAATCAATCAATCACTTGAAAGAATTTTGTTAAAATGAATATTCTCATAATAAACATGAATTTGATATTTTTCCAATGTGTCAATCATCTTCATGAATTTTGTTTAAATGATGTATCATAATGAATATAGTTTTGAGGTACATAGAAGTTAATTTTCCAATCAATCAATTATTTTGATAAATTTTGTTTAATTACTTTATGTCATAAATCAAACAAAATTCAAAATTATTTTATTTTTAAATAATAAATAATACAATTATGATTTCACATTATATAAACAATTGTTGTTTAATTAGAAGATCTTTGAAAAGTAAAATAAACACTTTCCTAATCTGTAATTATGAACACTTTCCTTAAATAATGTTGTAGTAATAAAGAGATATTCTTATGTGAAAATTAAGAGGAACATATACCTAACCTCTAATTAAAACTATTAATGTCCATTTGCTAAGTAAAGTTGGATTTTTTTTTTTTAGATATTGGAATATCAATTTTAATAAAAATAGAAATCTATTTTACATTTTTCATATGATGTATTCAAATTAAAATATTTCGATCCAATAATTTAAGATTTTGGAAAAATAAAAAAACTTAAAAAAGTAAATCAAGTTAAATCTAATTTAATTCAAAATCTTTACTCAACAAGAAGGGCATTGTCTAACTGTGGTACATTTGACTGTAGTTAAATCTAATTTAATTCAAAATCTTTATTGAACAGAAAGCTAAAAACGGAATTCATATGACCATGAGCTTTGCACTTGTATAAACCGTTTCAATGATGGGAAGCATCGCATGTGACCAGGGTGCCACGTCTACGTGTTATTTACACCTGCAGAGTTATGACTTTGCCACGACGTTCGCAGATCCCGACACCTTCAAACACGCTGATTGAGCTAATATCAGGTTTCCCGGTTAACCGCCTCCCTGAGGGGATATCACTGGCTGTAGCTGGTCACCGGATACACCTACAATCCCGCGTACCAAAATCTCCATCGCCGTCAAAACGTTCAAGTATCTTGTATTTATACGCGTAGTATTTAGGATGTACGGACCTGTAATCCTAACGTGGACCTGGCAATGTAATAACAATCCTGCGGGCCCCAGTTCTCTGAATTATCCTCCGATCGATCTCAACCGTTGAATTAGGTGAAGAGGAGCCAGATGCTTAGTTCCTTCCGCCCACGTGGTACAGTTGACTGTAGTTAAAGTTTACCATCGTCAAAAGTGGAAAGTTACCACGCGTAAGGGACATGCTGGTATACGTATATTCATATATTAGAAGAAGGGTTTTTCACTTCGGGTTGAAATGTAGTGAGGCGGTTGCTATATCACTGGGCGATAGGAGGTTTAGGGTATGCGGAGATAACGCATAAGGTTTGATGAATGAGACTGCTGAGAAACAAAGGTAATGGAGAAACTTCAGAGCATTTACATGGACTTCGGGCTTTCGAGAGCACTCTGTATCTTGATAGCTTCGAATAGAGCCTCGGATCTACGCGTTCCGTTCAGATTGGAGTAAGTTCAGAGGCTTTTCCCGATGGATTTGCTGTATTCCTTTTGTGCTTTTGCTTTGTTAAGTCAGGGGACGGGGACGGGGATTCAGGCGGTTGTCGCCATTTTAGGAGCTTAATTCGAGGTTTTGCGATGTTGCTCTAAAAATGGTCTTGGATCGCGGGTTTTGCACGGGAGAAGGTTCCATGGTGTGCAAACCCTGAAAATTCTAACAATTTGTTTCCGCTAGTTTTGGGGAAATTTGAGTAATTTATTGTCAAATATTGCCTGCTTTTGAATTTGCCTGGGTGAATCGATGTGTTTCCTTTTCTTTTATAAAGTGTGTTTGCGAAGGAACATGGCGGAATTCGTCTAAGTCTTCGATTTATGGAAGATTTTTGCTTGTAAAGATGCATGGATTATTAGCACGAGCTTTTAGGAGTCCGACTTAAGAATCGATTTGCATGATTAATACTGATTACTGCGAGAAATTTTAATATGAATATGAAGAGCAAATAGTATGCCATTAAGTAGTGCGTTTATGCTGGAACTTTTTTTTCTGAGGACTCTCAGAGCCATGACCAATTTCGTGGAATTCCGGACCCCTCTCTGATGCTTTGTTTTCAGTGAAAGAATTGGAATTTCGAAATATGTCGTTTTGTATAGAATCTTTTAGCGGTGGAGAGTGGACAAATGTGCCTTAAATAACGGTGAAGAACTTTATGAGAATGCTAGAATTATGCTAAATATCATGCATTTGATTGTTTATCTTGTATTGATGGTGATTTTTGTTTTGTTATGCAGGGGGTAAGAGGTCTACAAATTACCGGGCAAAGATCTGAAGAGAATTCTGTTCCTTAGATAAGCATCTCTGAAGAAGAAGTCACGAAATTTGTTCGGGGAAGCTGAATATTGTGATGAACTTTTCTTCTGTCTGCTGCTGATGAAATTACCTTGGAAAACGTTTACAAGGTTCATTCTTGATCAGCGTTGAGGAGAAAAAGGTTGCTGATTATGTGAATTTCCTTAGGTCGGTAATAATTAAAACCTTACGAGGAAATCTCCTGAAATAGCATGGAAACCCGACCTTATTTGTAATAAGGACAGATTCTAATGAAATTTTGCTGCGGAGAGTTGTAATTACAGAGGGTTTCTGTTTTGATTGAAGATCAGTCAAAGAGAATTTGCAAAATATCGGCTGATACGTCGAGAAAAATGGGCGTGGAAGTTGCAAACTGTTTGCACCGACCTCCTGCGGTCTCCCCAAGTGCATCGTACCCACAAACCCCCTCTCCTTCATCTGTAAATTCTCAATTTGAGCGGAAGAAAAGATTTCCGTCGTCTTCATCTACTACGGGATGCTGCGGCAAGAGCAATGCCCTTTTTGTAAATTCCCTATATGGATTTCAGAACTCCGTTTGGTCCGTTGGAAGACGGGAACAGCTTAACAGAATGCGCTCGTTTAAAGAATGCAAGAGGCCAAGAAGGAGACTGAAGAGAACTTGCAGCGCATGTTTGGGGGATATTTCCGATGACGATTACTTGCAAAGGCTTCAAGAAATGGCCTTGCAATGCCATATTTCAGAGGATAATGAAGAAGAGACATCGAAAGCGGCAGCCGAGCAACCGAGGACTGCCTCAGTTAACCATAACCAGAAAGGCCTTGTAGAAGGCAATAGAATTGGAGAAAATAGTATGATAAGTGTTAAGGAGAGGAATACCAGATTTGAGCATACAGGCTCATTGAACTCCAGACCATTTCCTTCTGCACAACCTGATAACAATTTTTGCTGGCCTGAACCGGATTGGAATAAAGAGGGCATAAATGTTAGTAGAATTTCCCCTGTAACTCTTGAAAAGAAGGCTGATGGTGTAGGATTGCCTCTGTCGCTTCGAATGTTGAAGCGGAAGCAATATAAGGAAAGGGGTATCAGGCCCAAACCAGAAGGGTTCAGAAATAACTTGGCGGAAGTGGTGAGTGAATCTGCCTGTTGTTCCGTCAGGAAGGCTTTTTCTTCGATGGTTTTCATTATCCGTGAGCTCCAGAGTTATACGCTCCAGATGAGACAGATCCTCTGTTATGGCGATTTACAGGAACTTGTGAGCAGTGTGCAGAAGGAAATGCATGCTTCCTTTGTATGGCTTTTCCAACAAGTTTTTTCCTGTACCCCTACTCTTATGGTTTCTGTAATGATTCTTCTTGCGAATTTCACAGTTTACTCAATGGGTAACAATGTTGCTCTGGCGTCTATTCCCTCCATTGAATCCCCGACTGCCACCATATCTGTTTTGGAGGATGGAATAGGCACGGGTAATATGGGACTAAAGGAGGCTCTAGCCAAGTTTGTTGCAGAGAACCCATCTGGTAATAAGCTTTCAAATCTACCTTCCCCCCAGTTTGTAGATTTATCTCCCGAGCAAGGGCTTCTAAATATGGGAGATGGCTCTGGTGGTAGTGGGGGGACAAATTCAGCAATAGCAGGAGGAGCGGATGGGGATGCACACTTCGATGGAGCATCTCAGAATCAAGCAATGTTTTTGGAGGACAACTCAGTGAAGCCACCTGTAACTTCATTTGCAAATCCAACATCAACGAAAGATGGCGGTAGTATCGATAACAAGGTTGAAGAGTCGGTTCCCGTGGATCAGATTTCCGAAGAGATTCAAAAGTGGGAGGCATTTGTGAAGGAAGCTTTCGAGGAGCTAGAATTCAGCACCAAGGACGAAGCTCTTGACCACAAAACCATGCAAAGATTTGTTTCACCCATTTCCGTGCAGCTTGAGCCTGACAATTATGTCTGCTATGATCGGACAAATTTGCACTATCAACAAGCCATCGGCTCAGATCCTGACAATCCTCTTCTGCTTTCGAACTATGCACAATTTCTGCATCTTGTGGCTCATGATCATGACAGGTAATTTTCAATTCCGTTCATTCTTTTCTAAGAAGAGTTGAACAAAGGTCAGAAAGAAAGGAAATTATGGTTTTGCAAGGTTTATTGCCTGTGAGGCATTAAGTTGTTCTGGCTGTTCTTTAATAGGGGTTACCTTTTCTGAGGTTTGGAAAGAAAGAGATTAATGGTTAGAGGTTTCATATCAATATGTTTACTTCTTTTAACATGTTTACTTCTTTTAACATCCTTTGAGACCTGCATGGTCTGCAGGATCCCTCCTCTTAGAATTAAAATTGAAACTGAAATTGTTACACGATTGTGATCATAATTTAATTGGAAAGTTGATCAAGGATGTTGGCTTTTTAGGATCTCATTTCTGTGATTGAACAGCTCAGTTATTAATCGAATTGTTTATTTTTGTATCAGAGCTGAAGAGTACTTTCAACGAGCTATGAAACTTGATCCTTCCGATGGCGAAGTCATTGGTAAATATGCACACTTCTTGTGGTTGGCTCGTGCTGATCTTTCCTCTGCAGAAGAAGCATTTCTAGATGCTATTGCAGCAGATCCTTCAAACCCTTTCCACGCTGGTAGTTATGCACACTTTCTTTGGAATACTGGAGGTGAAGACACTTGTTATCCACTTGCTTGAAGATAGCAGCATCCATATTCCACGCATGTCCTCTGTGTAGCAAATTACATAGGTGGGTGTAGGACGAAGTTAAGTTTATCCTCTCAAGAGTTGTGTACCGGATGTTACCAATTACTCTGATGAAGTCTTCTTATAATCTCAATATTGGTCCAAGCTCCAATGATTTTGTGGGTAGGCTGAGATGAGTGAATTATTTCCTCGTAAGTGTCCAGCGATGTTCGCGAGTTTCGGCGGCGTGTGACAGAAAGCGGAAATAGATTTGTATGAATTAGAAGGAAGATATTAAGAGTTGGTTTACAAACCACAGGGATTCTTCGTGGTAAACGGGACCATTATCTTCGACAGAAGAAAACATGGATCTCAGGCTCTCAGTTATGTAATGAGTGTAATTACATGTCCATGTAAATGATTTTTTATTTTTACCTAATTATGTAATGGCAGTTTTTTATTTTATTTTAGGCAGTGGGGTATTTTATACCAGTTATTGGTCAAATGTTCAGGTTTCTTTAACATATCAAATAAGCTCGTCATGTATGAACAGTCTGAATGGCAAAACATAACAGCTCTCAGTTAACAGCACCCATTGCTATCGTGCGTGGGATTTTGCCCGCGGAATAGGTGTTATGTGATGCTCCAGTCTAATCTGAGCATCCCAGCGATTAATCAATACAGCTAAGCTGTTGTTCAAATGTGAAATAAATTGTTTAAGTAACTCCATAACTATAAATTGGGAAGTGCTGAATGACACAGGAGCATTCTCACTATGAAGTTCAAGTGCTGCATAATCTTGACCACAGGACTATGTTGTTTCAGATAAGCTAGCTTCCTGTGATATAACCAATTAAACATAATAATAACCAATTGGCATCGAATTACATTAGTCTGGAAAAATATATGTTATCTCTGCTCAGTGCTCTCAGCAAAAAGCCAATCTTCCAGAGACTCCAGCTATGCCAATCTTCCAGTTTAATGGATGAGACTTCAGCTTAGGTATGACACAGGTCTATTCTGCCAAAATCATTTTTTAGCTTTTTTTCACTTCTTCAGCTTTACATATGGGAGATATCTATTCTGCCAAAATAACCTGGTAACTACACCAAGTCCTCATTCATTAGCCCTCATTCATTAATAAATGTAACGAGTTTATTAAGATGTGGAGGGAAGAGTCCTTATTCATTAGCCCTCTTCCATTAACAAATGTAACAAGTTTATTAAGATGTGGAGGGAAATCAATTTTTTCATGCTCACATGATTTCAAGGAAACAACATATAGTAATGTCTGTCAAAATTTTCTAGACCCAATGTGAGGCATCTCAAAATTATCAAGTTAATATCAAAAGCAGCTCTCAAGCCTATGTGAAAAGCAGCTCAAGAAACAACGGAGTACTTTTTTATTTAGCAATGGAGTTTGTGATTCAGCGAAGAGAGCCTTGTAATTTATATATTTAATATTCATCGCACACCAGTAAACTGTAAAAAATGAGGTAAATTTGTAGGTGCTTTCAAAACCTTTTGCATATATAAATTTACACTCCTGCAACATCGGAGGCCTGCCATTTTTCCCAATAGCCGGATACTGGACTTCTCTAGATTTTAGAATTTCAGTTGCTATGGTCATTGACAATATCACCTTTTGTACATCTCTTTCTTCTCTTGTAATCTGTGTGATATTTCCACTCATAATCAAGTCTGGATCTAGTTAATTATTGGAATATACCACGAGATATTCTTTGTAAAGAAGATTTTTAGGATGGAATATTCCACGAAATATCCTTTGTAAAGAAGATTCGTAGAATCATATACTTTGAATATATGGTCATTGTATTGAGTTGAGTAGCAGATTTAGATTCATCATCTAGCAGGAGGACCCTTTCGAGGGCTGGACTGTTATAAACTATGATACCTGGATCTTTGAATGTGAATGCTAGAAGCATGTTATCTCTTCTTATTGGAGATGATTATTTCTTCCATAAATTTGAGTGGTCTATATATTTAGTTTTGCTCTTTATCCTTTTTGTTCTGGGACCATCTCTCCTATTCCCCTACCATTATTGAACAACTTGGTTAAAGGTGAGGGAGAGCTTTTGATAGGGATCTCAAACCATCCACAACAGGTTTTTTTAGCATTATTGCTTTTCAAGAATCCCATCATGAATTTGGAAGCATATGGGTTACTCTGTTACAAGTACGGGGACCAAATGTCTCAGAACTACAACCCATCTATACCCATTAGGCTTTCTCAAGTATCTAGGAGAGCGCTCTCTAAAGCATCTGTGTTAGCAGAATCTCTGTGGCAGGGTACCATTTCTATAAGAAATGACGAAGAAATGGAAATGTTGTTCCGTGCCATTTCACGTGCACGGTGGTATTTTAAAAGAACAGGAGTAATTTAAAAAAAAATGAAAAAATACTGAAAGAAAATCAGTATGTACTTTAAATTCTCCAAGTTACTTGGTTGCCAGAAGAGTCTTTTGTGGAGTTGACCAACAGTCTTCGTTCTGTTTTTTATAATGACGACATTGGAGGTGCAAACACACATTAACAAAATAATATATCTGAAGTTAGATCTAATTAAGTAATTCCATAGATCAGGATATCAAAATAATGTATGTGGAGTTAAGGGTAAACCAGAAATTAAAAAGTATAAAGTGTTGAACGGGAACGGAGTAGCAGTTCAAGAGGAAGAGTTTTTTCCGAATTTTTTCCCTCCCATTTATCGAGGGATGAGGAAGAGTTTCTTTGGAATTTTTTGCCTTCCATTTATTGAGGGATGAGGAAGAGTTTTTTCGGAATTTTTTTCCTTCCATTTATTGAGTGATGAGGGATTTGTGTTGGGTGTTGTTTAACATATTTGTCAAATGTGTTAGTGAGTTGGTTTTGCGGTTTCCTTTTGCTCATATTTCACTGAATGAAAATTCACTTGCTCATGATGTTATACTTTACTGAAAGTGATAAGTGATTTTAAGAAACTTACTTGTTCAAGATGGTTGACATGGGGTAAACCTTCTTTCCGAAAAAGATGTTGGCTTTCCTATTATCTCAGTTCTCTTTTTTTTAATAATTTCATTTTCAGAGCACTTCTGGTTGATCCCTAGTCAAGGAGGGGAGGGAGAAATCCACTGAGAGCCATGGAGGGAAAAACTAGAGATTGAGAGCCATGAGTTGCATGGAGGGAGAATCCACTGGGAGCCATGGAGGGAGAAACTAGAGATTGAGAGCCATGAGTTGCATGGAGGGAGAATCCATTGAGAGCTATGAGTTGCATGGTAACTAGAGTTGCCCAAATAATGATGTATTTATTTGGGTTTTCAGAGTAAAAATTTGTGTATTTATGATGTTTTTTGTAACACACCTGACCTCTAAATGCTCTTTTAAGGGGTGGGGCATTAAAATTTTGTTTTCCTAAACTCTCTCAAATCCTAATTCTGGGATTTTTGTCAAGTCCTTCTCGTCCAGGACTCTCCAATTGCAGAGCCTCCTTTCTCCAACGTGCAGGGTCTTCCAAACCTGTGGGCTCTTTCCTGGCCCTTTTGAAGAATTTGAACAACAACGGCTAGCTTCCCATGCTAGCGCCCCTTCCGTCATATGAACATGCGCCTAATTCGGTGCTTAGCAGCTTCGGGCTCCAGGCGTTTTCACTTTACCACTCCTGAACTCCGAACTGACAAAGTTCCGAAATGATGTGAGAAGGATCGACGGTCCCTTCTCCCTTTCCAGAACGACGACCCATAGAAACTTTGGGCTTCGACACTTACGCATTCCCAAATACTCACAACCGCAAACTTTCAAAGTGCAATCCTTCCGGAGTGTCAAATCTTCTGACACCTGTCCTCTGAGATGGACCACTCAATTGACTCCAGCCTCCGGGCCACTTTTCTCCGAAGTGGCTATCCTCTGAAGTAACAGATCGCCCGCCACGCATCTCCAATGGAGTTTCTAAATTTGATTGTAGCATTATTTTAACAGACTTCTCCGCATAATTTTGAGAAAAAAAACAAAAAAATAATTCCGTAGTGTTAGTGAAATGAGTGGACCTGTATTTAAATATTTTCGTTAGGCCAAACTTTCATCTTTTTAGTTTTTAGGTGGTCTGGTGCGCCTATATTTAAATATTTTCTTTAGACCAAACATGAAAGTAAAACAAATTAATCAAAACGTCTCTTTTGAGGAGGTCTGATGCGCCCATCGATAAATATTTAAATATTTTCTTAAGCCCAAAGTTCTGATGAAGTGAAAGAATTTAATCAAAACTTTGATATGGAATTCAAGGTAAGAGTTGAAATCAATCAATTTTAATTTTTTTTTAATTATTGGGTTTTGTTTCCAGAATTAATTGCCCTTTTTAAGCCGCGAGAGTTTCGGTGACACCTCCACCGACCGAACGAAATAAAATTTGCCGCACCATCATTACTTCGTCGGAATGGGTGAACTGTGACCCGAAATGTTAGGAAAAATAAAAATTGAAAAAAAAAAACCCAAAAGTTTACATTTTGTGTAAAGAGTTTAATTGAGTTGACGATTTTATCCCTTAAGGGTCCTTATTTTTTTCGTATTTAACGTAAATTTTGTCGTCTCCGTCAAAATTTATTGCGTGTCTTTACATTGTCCGGGGACTTTTTTTATAGCAGTATTTTATAGACCTCATAATTGCTTTGGTAGGAATTTGAGTCCCCTCCACCATCTCCAAGTTCCACGTCTATAACTAGCGACTCATTTTAGAATATTTTGTTTGTTGAACGGGATATCTATACATCTCTCTACAGAAATGATTCTGCTATAAACAGGGAAGTTTCCGTAGGCACACTTTGATGATGTGGATGGTTCTGGTTCAATTTTTGACTTTTTCTTCATCAGAAAGAATATGGTCAGATTTATTTTCCTCTTCATAAATGTTTAACAAAATGTTTCTTTTTTACAATAGCCTTTTTCTCAATTTAGTACATCGTTAGTTAGACGGTAGGTCTGTTTTTCTCTTCATAAATGTTTATGGTGACGTGTAGTTTTTATAATGGTTTTTTTTTTCAAAATTTAGCAAGTCTTTTTTGACATGTTGAGGCAAAATGGAACTTTCCAGCGCCTTTTGATCCAAGTTTTGTGCCGACTTTTATTACATGGTTGGTTGAAGATCACTTAAAACTTTTGACACAATGCAGAATGTGATCACTTAAATTTTTGACACATAATGTAGAATGGAACTTTTGAGCAGGCCAAGTATGTGTCGAATTTCTAATAGATATGCTTTTCCAATGGCGCTATTAATATTTAATAAAATTTTCGAGATAATGAATGTGTTGATGAAGTTGTTTAAAAAGTGCTGGATGTTGCGTTAAAGTCGGATTTTGTGTAATAGTTCTGGTTTTGTTGTACTTTAATATCTGAATACATGTATACTAGTTGTCATATGATGATTTGACTTTGGCATAATAGTTAAGGTGAAAGTATGGGTAATGGATTGGGTGTTAGTCGCAACAGCCATATTGTGTGAGTGCTTTAGTTGTAGCACAATGCTTTGAATGAGACCTTCCTTTTCAAAGGGATTGAAAATGATTGAAAATGATTGAAAATAAAGTATAATGCTTTGAGTGAGATCTTCCTCTTCAAAGGGATCGAAAATGCTAATGCTTAGATTACAACGTATTCCTTTTTTGGATATTAATGTGGATCCTAGTTTAAAAAAATCGAGTCAACAATTAGTACTATAAAACGCACACACTTTAGATATGATTGGGTAACTAATATGGAAGATTGGAGAAAGTGGTCAAATATATTGGAATGATTCTCTGCATAGGTTCCTCGGTTATATAAATTGGTGTCCTTCCTTCATCTTTCTCACTTGATTTCTTACTCCGTCACTCTCTTGTGCCCTCAATTGATTATTGGTGACATTGTTTCCTTTCTCTCACTTTTGTTTATAGTTAGCATAGGTATTTAATAGAAATTAGTATGGCATCTCCTAGCACTTTCAATCACATATATTTCCCTATAAATAATGATGATTTTCACCCGGAAGGAAACATCCTATTTGACTTCTAAACCACTTAAGGTTAGCATGTGAGATTTGTTTAAGTTTGAATATATGATTTTGAGAGTATTGAAAGAGAAACACATGGTTCATTAGGTTTGTGCCATTGACTCCAATGACCTATACTTGGGCCTAACACTCTCTAATATTCATACAGATCTATATCTTTGTCACTCCAATGTACACATTTTTACATAACATGTGGGGTAGTGGATTGATATGTCTATGTCATGCTATAGTGCATCAAACACATCCTTGATATCCTTACTGATGGACTCAAAGTGGAACTGGAGAAATTTGAGGTTCTTGTTGCCACATTCAATGATAGCCTACAATATTGTCATTATTTTACATAATAAGAAACTATCACCTTTCAATTTGATGACTTGATATTAGAACACCCTGTTTCCTTGGTAATGATAAAGGAAGGTTCTTATTTCTCTGTAATTTCCACCCTCTTTAAGATGTATGCTATTCCCTAATTGTTTACTAACTTATGGATGCTTTGTATAGCTTCTAGTTATCCATTCATCAAATTGCACTGATTGGTTGGGCTAAATTTGCATTGGATCATTTGGCTTGAGTAGCATATGATTTAATGCATAAATGATGTTTTTTAGGGTGAAATTTATTTTTCTCCTTCTCTTCTGTGATGTTGCTTGTTAAGAGATCTAAGTTTTCCCAAACTATTTAGTGTTCCAACAACTTCACTTTTCTTTATCCACACCCTACGTGCTTGTCTAAAATTCCAAGGTGCAAAGATTAAATAGATGTCAATGCACACAATTAGAGAATAACCAATTATGCTTCTTCTTCCACCAATGGTGATGACATTGCCTGTGCTTCCTAATGTTGAATATTTGCTTAGACTTAGGGAAATGTGGTTGCAGAGAGAGCATCATTGTGTTGTGATGGCTATTGGTGCTTTAGGTTCTTACATAAGGTTAAGAAAGCATCTAATAGTGAAGGAGGTACTTTATGAACTAGCCACAACTCCATACTGCTAGAATATGCTCCATTGATTCCTTCTTAGCTCATCATTCTCTAATATTTGGAATTGAAGCATTATAATACAATAGAGTGATTTTTAGGTTCATTTGAGTTGTATCAAAGAGAGAACATGAAGATATTGTTATGGATGATTCTTTAGATGCCTTGAGAAGATTAGACGAAGTCGTGATTTAGGTGCATTATGCCAGGGTTGTAGAGTCAGTTCAATGGTGTTAATAGAGGTTAGCATATGAGAATGCCAAATTAAAGGTGGAGCTTGCAAGATCCCATATTGCACTAAACAACGCTCAATGATAGAGTGAATCTTAGCAATCCTTGAATAAGTTTGTTTTGTCTTTTGAGAAAGAATTACCTCAAAAAATAAAAGAGGTAGAGAATTTGATAGTTGCACATTAGGAGATCAATACTAGGGAAAACAAGTTTGTTGTGTGCATGAAGCCATTAGAGTCAATAGAGCCCCATGTGACATACCACCAAACATATATTCAACCTTTCCTTGATGTAGTATTTGATTTGTGGTAGAAACACACAACTCTTTTGTAAGTGCATGTTTCTTTTCAAGACACGATTAGTAAGTTTGAGGGATACCACACTCCTTTGCAGTTCCACTGTGACAAGTTACACCATCTTATCCTTAGTTGGCTAGACGAACAAACCCTTCTCATAAATTTTTACATTTTGTCCTCAGCCATAAAGTGTTAGTTTCAATCCCACTTCTTCACCCCTATGAGCATCACCAGATGCAATGAGTGCTAAGTGGAATATTCAAATCATGAGTATTATTGGTCATTTGTGATTAATATTCATGGATAAGGGTTATATATTAATGACTTACTCTATGCAGTTAATCCCAAAAATGATATCTAATATGTTGCATTGTGGAAGCCCCTCGATGCTTAAATAAAAAGAGTGTAGGGAGCTCTAACTGAATAGTTCATAAGGCACAATACTTGTTAAGGTTTTGCAAATGGGGTAGAAAGATAAGTGGGCTTGACTGTGGGGACAACTCCATAGTTAAGCATGCTTGATTGAGAGGAGTCCTGGGATGGGTGACTACCCAAGAAGTCTTGGTTACCGAGTGCAAGCCCCATAAGTGATGATTGATGATATGCGATTCATTTCAGTAGTTTCAATCCCACTTCTTCACCCCTGTGAGCATCACCCGATGCAATGAGTGCTAAGTGTACTATTCAAGTCATGAGAATTATTGGTCAATTGCGACTAATACTCATGGATATCGATCATAGATTAATGACTTACTCTACGCAGTTAATCCCAAAATGACATCTAAGTTGTTAAATTTTTTATTTAAAATTCCATTTTTCCATATTTAACTTAAATTTCATTTTCATAATTGAAATTGAGCTAAAAAATATTCTTTGGAGGGAGTCAAAGTAATTTGATCTACTCATTCCTTATTATGTGTTTACCTCCTGATTGCATGTTATGTAATTATTTATACATCATATATAGTCTCGAACGATTTTTCCTTTCAATCAGAATTTGTTCGTTTTTATTTTTCATCCCATTAACATTTCCATTTTCTTTTCCATTTCTAGATTTCAGGATCACAAATCTATAATATGATAGAATCTAAATATGTTGAATGCTTTTTACATACTTGTAAGTTCTTTTGCCTCTGCAAATAACTTATTTTGCTTTGTGTTTTGCAAGGTATTTGGGCTTGTTAGCCTTCAATTTTTATTAGTAGCAGTTTGGACCTTGATGAAACTTGAGTTTTTAAGTCCATTTTACAAGACACAAACTTTCTCTGGTTTGTGTTTAAGCATTTCTAAACTTCAGGTTCTCTAGATGGCATTCAACTTTCTTTAGTTTCAACTTTTGTGTAACATTAATGTATTCTTGAGAATTAGGCTTTTGTTTACTAAGAGTTGAAATGTCAAGCATTCAAATTTGAACTTGATTCAGCTTGAAATTTTACCTATACTATTTTCTTTGCTTTAAATTGAGGATATTATTTCTTGTTGTCAAGTACAATTTTGATGATATTTATGTTTACCTTTACCTCAATTGTTATATATTAAGTTTTTGATTAGAGACAAACACTAGGTGTTTTATTTGAAAGAGAATATTAAGAGTTTTATATGATATGATTAGGAGATGGAGGATCCATCATTTTAACCTTTAAACCTTTCCAAAGTAAGACAAAAGAGAAGGAAACTTGAGGTTTATAATTTTACTTACCTTTCTAAAGTAAAACAAAAGTCCAAAGTAAGACAAAAAAGAAAGAAATTTGAGATTTATAACTTTACTTACCAACCATTTCCATTCTACATTGAAGTAAATGAGAAGGAACCTTAACATTTATATCTCTACTTACCACCATTTCTCATTTATTAATAACTCCAACCTGTATTGTTGACTTTCACTTCTCCCTATCTTCTCCATGTGTCTGAACTATCCCTTTGCATTTGGTGCAATCCTCCTCAATGCCTCTCATCTTAATGTATGAAGTGGGACAAAATGTAGAAAATTCCATTATTAAGGAAGAGGGAGGTAGGTATCCCCTCTCATCTTAATGTGTGAAGTGGGACACAATGTAGAAAATTCCATTATTAAGGAAGAGTAATGTGTGAAGTGGGACACAATGTAGAAAATTCCATTGTTAAGGAAGAGGGAGGTAGGTATCCTTTGCATTTGGTGCAATCCTCCTCAATGCCTCTCATTTTAATGTGTGAAGTGGGACATAATGTAGAAAATTTCATCTTAATGTGTGAAGTGGGACATAATGTAGAAAATTTCATCTTAATGTGTGAATGTGAAGTGGGACATAAGGTAGAAAATTCCATTATTAAAGAAAAGGGAGATAGGTAGGGTGGGTTTTAATTTATTTTCCCACGTTCTTAATTATTTCAATCCTACATTTCCATAAGGTCCAATTCACTTTTGAAGGTTTGGTTTGTCAACCAATCTATCACCTTATTCCATGATCTTCATTTATGTACTGTCCATAGGATTCATTCTTGAAATTAACGTTATACATCTGTCAATATTTGTGCTTGGTTGTTTAATTAATGTTATCCATATATCAATGTTATAACCCACCAACTCTCCTTACATATGTTTCCCCTTAGAAAGAACCTCGCTATCCACATCATATTTGCCTTTTCATATTTGGAGTTTGCGTGTATTAGATTTTGTGATACGTTGTATTTATCCAAGACTTGGATTTGTTTTGCACGTGCCTTATATTTTGACTATTTCCATCCACATTTCCTCTTAATTGCTTCATGCCATTCTTATTCATTTTTGTGTATCTTTGCTTAGGGATGAGTTGTTAATAGTCATTTTTGTGTATCTTTGCTTAGGGATGAGTTGTTATTAGTGATTCTGCTTAACAAATATCGGACACAACAATCAACCAATCTATGGAATTTCTAAACCATCGTGGAATCAACCGATCCATGGAATATCTAAACCATTGTGCAACGTGACCCACCAATTTCCATGGAAAATCTAAAACATTGGAGACCGTGGTCTTCCAATTTATTAGGATGTTGTGACCTTGCCCACCCCTTTTTACACCTAACAATCTATATCTTCAAATAGAATTGGAATTAAGTGTTTGTTGTGTCTGTACATTTTTATGTTACATATTTTAATAAATTTAGAAGTTAAAATGGTCATTGCAATTAGGTTTTATATTTTATGTTTTTAAATAAATTTCAAAGTTAAATATTCATTATAATTAAAGTTAAGAATTTTTACTCTTCTCCCAGCATAAAAAAAAGCTTGATATATTGATTTGGATAATTTTCAGAACGAAATGAAAGCATAGATATTACAATGAAATACATATAAATATTGCCAGAAACAGAGAAATACAACACTACATGACTTCTATTAATGAAAGAAATGTACCGAGACTGTAAAAATACAGAGTGCAAGACTCGCTAGAATGGTGACAACTTTATCTCTGAGAAGAGATGTGATGGCTACACTCATTCGCAAGAAGATGAGTACAATGAGGCTCTGAAGACCTTTTTATAATAACCATTAATGCCAAAACCCTAGACATCCAAAAACCTAACCCTAGGAGATGAAGCGCCAAAAGTAATGTGGGCCCCGTTGGGGTAAGTTAGTACATCAACTTCCCGAGGTTGTAACTTTTGCATACGATCTCCATTTTAGGTGTGTGATAGCCTGTTGGAAAGGTCTTTTCGAGAACTACACATTATGCCATCAAACTTTGACTTTGTCCACACTTTGATTGTTGCAAGACAAAAAAACATTGTTTAGGGCCCCAAAATGGTCTTGGAAGTACAAAAAGATGTACTCACATGAAAACTTCCAAAATAAGCCAGTTGGAATAGGTGGGCGACCACCATTATCCACCTGGATGTTGTGTCAGGCTTTAGGACAGCCCTAGAAGTGCAAAACCCATAATTACAAAGAAATGTTCCCATTACAGAGAACCGTGCTGAACTGAAAACTGTCAAGATGAGAAAGCTGGAATTTGGAACAGGTGGGTGGCCACCAATATCCACCTGGATTAGTCCTCCTCCCTTAGGAATCAATGGTCTTCATTGCGTTGAGTTCCCGAGGAAGAGGGGAAAGCATTTGCTGAATTTGAATCTTGGTGAGTTGCGTGCCTTGTTAGAGAATTTGTGTTGCTTGGTCTATGGAAGACTGTCACGAACTTGTTGCTAGTGGGGTTGAATCTGTTCCACCAACCTATTGTCTCTGGGCTTAACGAGGCATTGTGTAGGAACCATCGTAGGTGAAGAAACAATATCTTCTTTCTCTTGTATAATCTGCTTCTGCTGGATAGAAGGTGTCGAGGCTGCAGTGGTTGCAGTGGCCTTTTGTGCATCCTTTGAACAGACTGTGAAGAGGATGAGTTTTGCAATATGAGAGATTACCTTGCGACACTTTTTTGGTGAAACAATAGTCGGAACTACCTCTGGTATCCTGTAGAGCTGACCCCCCAGAGTAATAATGGCACTATGAGGTCGAGACTCATAAACAACATGACGTTTCTCAATATATGGTTGGCCCAAAACAACATCACAAACATCAAGAGGGGCAACATCACACACTACCTCATCCTTGAAGGGATGGATGCTACAGTACAGGGGACACTACTAGTTGACACATAGATCTCATCCCTGGTGAATTCCACCTGATGTTGTATGCCTGCGGGTATGGTGTTGTCGACAACCCCAACTGTTTGACAACCTCAATTGAAATGAGGTTCTTCGGGCTGTTTCTATCAACAATGAAATGCAACAGGGTCCCCTTCACCCACATCTGTGAATGGAAGAGGTGCTCCCCCTCTTCAGGATCTACTGGTTCTTCTGGTTGAATTGTTGCAGTCATGACAATAATAGTGGGGTCTGCGTCGATGATTTATCTTTTTTCATTATTTTTCTGGATTAGATTTCGAATCAGGGTTTGGCTCCTTGTCTTTGACCTCAACCACCAATGACTGTTTCAAGCGACATTCATCGGGCCTTTTGTGGAAGTTGCCCCACTTCTTAGTGTCATTATTCGTCTTTCCTTTACCCTTCTTTTACTGTGTCTTTGATTGGTTGTCGGGAGGCTATTGGTTAGAGTCGTCTTTATCATGCTTTAGTTGTTGCGGATTTGCAGACCCAAACTCCCATTTGTTCTGGTGCCTAAATTTCTACTCGATTTTGACAGGATATCAGTAGGAAACTCCCAATGATGAGATGTTTAGGAAATCCATTTCAGTTTGGATGTACCTATGCAGAGCCCCATTGTATTTCATAACAAGATGTCGCTCAGAGTCTTTGATACCCAGCTTGGTGCGAAAGGTATGGAAAGTATTTGTGAACTCCTACACTGTTTGTCTCTTCTCTTGCCCCAGTGTGGTCCATCTCATGTATTGGTCTTCATATTTATTAACTTGGTAATATTGTCCCTTGACCGCATCCACAAAAAAATTCCAACTGGGCTTGACCCCATATATTCCAGATTCCTCTGTGGAACTTTTCTTCCAGTAAGTTCCCCACTAATGTTTGACATGGGGGAGAACCTTGAGGAGTGCGAATGTGATCTTTTCCCCGTCGGAAAAATTATGAATAGAGAAATAACCTTCTAGCAAATTTAACCATTTTTCTAAGGCATTCACATCTATCTGACCTTCAAATACGAGAATATCAAAATTAACTTGTACCTTGAAGGGAGAA
>JZKD02S1704485.1:0-10575 GCA_000966675.3 Picea glauca
TGGTACCAAAAGTTTGACACATACATCCTTGGATTGGGATTTGTGAGAAGCAAGGTTGATTACTATGTATATTCCAAGCAGGTTGGTAAGCACTTCATTTATGTAGTGTTTTATGTCGATGACATGTTGCTAGTAGGAAATAACATGGATGTTATCAAGGAGGTGAAATCGCAGCTATCCTCCAAATTTGACATGAAGGATACCAGTGTTGCTAACTTCATTCTGGGAATCGAGATTAAAATAAATCGTGTAAACTGGAAACTCTAGTTGAATCAAAGAAAATATGTCAATACAATATTGCAGAGGTTTGATAGGCATGGGTGTAAACCAGTCAAGGTTCATATTCCTATTGGTGTAAATTTATATGTAGAGTAGTGCCCCAAGACACAGAAAGAGTAAGAGGACATGTCCCATGTTTTGTATGCTAGTGCATTTGGAAGTTTGATATATGCAATGGTTTGTACTATACTAGACATTGCACATGCAGTGGGAGTTTTGAACAAGTATATGTCAAAACGAAGGAAGGAGCATTGGACGACAGTAAAGAGGGTTTTCAAGTATTTTGGTAGCACTAATAGTTATGGATTGTGCTACCAAGGAAGACCAAGATTGGACAAAGTGTTGGACATACATGGGTTTGTTGATGCATATTGAGCCAGATATTTGGATCACAAAATATCTACAAGTGGGTATGTGTTTAACCTATTTGGAGGAGCAATCAGTTGGATGAGCAAAAGACAGGTTGTAGTGGCACTCTCAACTACAAAAGTTGAATACATGGCAGCCACTCATAAAAGAAAGGAAGCAATATGGTTACAGCGATTATGTTCAAATATTGGGTTGGTACAACGAGCAATAAGAATAGATTGTGACAGTCAGAGTGCAATATTCCTGGAAAATAACCCATATTATCATTCAAATAAAAAACATATTGATTTTAAGTATCACTTTGTGAGAGACATGGTTGAAGGAAAGAAGGGGTTGTTGGAGAAGGTTGACACTTTGAAGAATGTTGCATATTCATTGACAATTTATGTGAGCACTGAGAAGTTCTCATGGTGTAGAGAAACAATGGCCATTGTTGGCCTAGATTGTTGACTACGAAATCATGTGACCCCCTGCATGTAAACAAAACAACAAGTGGGAGAATGTTGGGTATGTGTTATATTATGTGCATGTGTGGGGGGGAGGGGGGTGTGCGTCATATTTGACAACAGGGTATGACAATCCCATCACCCGATGCTATTGATGTACGTGTGCATGGGCTCTTTTCTGGTGGGGAGTCATAAAGGGGGGACATGATTGCCCCCCCTTTCTTAAGAAAATTCTTTGGCTTTGGGGTAGCGCCCAAAAAAAAAATAGGGTTTATTTTTTCTATTTTTAGCATTTTTCTAAATTAATCCCAGATTATGGGATTAGGGTTTTGGTAGTTGTGGAATACCTAAAATATTGTATATATTGTTCTGTGAATGGTGAAATTAATATAATGAAGATTTGAGAGGTGTGACACCAAGGAATATTGGTTGTCTCTCGGTTAAGGGTTTCCAACGTAAATCTTTGCATACTATGTGTATGATCCATGGATTAATTTTAGTTTTGCTTAAGAATTTGTATGCATTGCTTTACTTTATAGGTTAAAAAATTACACCAAAAATATGGTCAAATTCTTAAGTGATACTTTAATTATTTTTCCCTTGATGAAGTTGGTTTGTACGTATTAGTTTCTTGCATTTTAGCATTCATTGCTTTGTAATTTTGAATTTGCATTATATTTTCTATCTTTTGAATTTATTTTGAATGAATATTGGTTTTTTTATGCTATGATGTAGGAATTGCTTTTTTTTAATGTAACCTTTTATGCCATTTTATTTTATCCTTCAATTCACATCAACATTTTGCACTTAAAGTTCAAGCCTTGCAAACGTCACATGTTTATATTCAATTATAATCTTGAAGGAAAAAGATTTGAAGGTAAATCATGGTTGTCACAGAAATAGTTAGAATAGTGGTATGACTTAGAATATTTTAAGATTAACCCTATGATGATTCTATTGATTTGATTTGGTTAATGAGTTATTTTTCCAAGGGAATTCATTCGCATACACTAAATGATTTGGTCATGTGAAAGGTGAAAAGTTAGAATTCTAGCACTGAAAATAAAAAGGGAATATTCTAATACTCAACCGTGGAATTTTTTTTTACAAATTCTAACAGAAAGCTCAACCCCCATCAAGCCTATAAAGGGTTGTCTCTTCCCCATATTTGAATTGCTAAAGAAACATATCTATAGAAAAGGATTGGGAAAGGAAGTAAAGATAACATCAAGGTAATGTAAATAACCTTTAATGGGGGTATGGACACTTGATCAATAGTTGAGCAAGGTAGGTGATGTCATGGTGACTCCACTAGGGATATGGGTTCTTATTGGTAGTGGAGAAACACCTGAAGGAAATTGTGTTCCATGCTTGGGGAAAATATTTTCACCCCAAATTTAAATAAGCCTGTGATTATGATTCTAACTTGGATATTTACTCACACTATAATGGAAATAAACTTCGTAATTTATTCTTTTGGTACTTTTGGTGATTTCCCTAAACTTGTTCATAGGAGTACTTACTAATCCCATCATGAACAATGGTTTTACGGGGACAAACTCCATATAAACACTTGGATTTATATGAGGAGAAAATAAGGTATTCCTACCTCTTGATTAATATCTTAACAATGGCTTATAGAGATTCATGTCTTTGCCAATATGTTGTCATTTGTTGAGGCCTCAACTATACCCAGGTCCTTAGACTTGGGGACCCCCCTTTTAAATTTAATACTATGAACTTCGTCGCATAATGTTATCTTCTTGACTTATTGTACTTGTAATGATTTAATGATGCTTTCATATCTTTTGGGTTTTTATTTAAGAAAATCTTATAACTTGTATGGTTGCTTGAGAATACTAACATATTGGCTTCTTAGTCTTGTGCTTTAAATGCATTTTTTTGGCACCTTGCGTCATTCACCATGAGCTCGCTTGGTTTCATTTTATGGAACCTTTATGTTTCTTGATGATGATTCCAAACTAATTCAATTTCACATGATTTCTTTGTTAATCTGATTTTAAATTGCATCCTCTTGTTCTTGCATAAGATTGTTGTGGGCTCATTTATCCATTGGATTGATTAATGAATTATGTGATCTTATGGTTTAACATGCTTCAATGCTTACCTTTTCATAGCTTTCCATGCTTCATCTATGTGGTTTGTTAATGGAAATAAAATATGGAATCATAACCCTTTGACAGATGGCATGAGAAGTCGAGTGTCGAATCAATGAGTGGAAAATGAGCAAGTGACATATGCACATATAAATGGAATTATGCAATGACATGAAAAGGAGATGTGAACATGGTATCAGAGCATAGAATAATGACATCAATTCAAGTATAATTACGAAACATCAAGGCCAAGCAGCCCCCAAATTTGTGTCATGAGATTCATGTTTTGAGCACCATAGACATAAGGAAAATATGATGAGAATGGTGCACAAATTTGTGTCATGAGATTCATTTTTTGAGCACCATAGACATAAGGAAAATATGATGAGAATGATGCACAAAGTGGCAAGGTGAAATGAGTGGTTTCTAGACTCTTCTAAGCTTATCATATGCATTTATTCTCAATAGAAAACCTTAAATCAATTTTCGTAGTGAGGTGGTATATTTAGAAATGTTTTCCTCATAATAGTGTTTGGCACTTGGAGACCACCCTCGCCATCTAAAATTATTTGTGTCCACATAGAGCTCAATAATGTAAATCACCCTCATTAAAACCATAAAGTAGGGATGAATATCATGTGGAATGTTTTCAATTTCAATGAAATCGTTCTCCAAACAAGGACTAGACTTTTTAACCTCTAAGGGGTTTTGCAAATATTTTTGGCATACAATGGAAATCGGTTTGACAATTCTAAAATAGTTTGCTTGGATGTTTTTGGGGCCTATGAACTCAATACAACTAATCAAATCCAATTCCAAGGCCTACAACTACAAAATCATGTAATAAAATTTTCCTATCACCTAGGCAATTTTGACTTTATGGATTATGGAACCTATCAATTCGAAGGTGGAATGAGACATATGACAACTCACTACAAACATTTTTTTCTCCTCTATGTCCCGCAACTAATGGTTTTTCAACTCGAGGTCATGATAATGATTTGTGATTTTATGAAGTTGAAAAAACAAGGGATTTTATAGGTGCTCATTTTAATTATTTTTTAATTGTTCAAGTAGTCTTTTTTATTCATTTGCAACTTCATGATCAAGTTGAGGTTGTGTTATGGATGTATCAAGAAGCATTGTTATGCACTCACAAAAAAATTCCATAGGATGAACTAATTGAATTTTCTCTATTCATCTTGCATCATGTTGTGCCAGGCACCAACAACCCTCCATTTTCTTGAAAATTTTCTTGCAAATCCCCCCTCCAAGAAAATTGAGCCCCCTTTTGTTTTCCTTTGAAAGCTTATTGACTTAAGTTTTTAAAGATCCACATCCCACTCTGAGAAATTTCTTTCTTTTTGGGTTTAGTCGAGATTTCAATTTTTTCTTTTCACTTAGAAATGTTTTGAGCCACTTGAGTTGCTTTAAAAAATGAGTTTTGATGATTCGGTGAAGTTTGTACAAACTCCTCCGGTGTACACCAAAGGAGTTACCACAAAATCCTTTGGTGTACACTGGACGAGTTCTCTCCAACTATTCGGGTAGCCACGAGGTAATTTCCCAAAAACTTTCCTAAAACACTCGATTTTCCATCGAAGAAATTAATATAAACTCCTTTGGCTCGATCGGAGGAGTTCACACAAACTCCTTTAGTCAAACCAGAGGAGTTTTTTTATTCTTCTCTACAACCACCGATGAAATTCGTGTCAACCTCCTTAGTTTGTATCGGAAATCTTACAACAAATTCCTCTAGTGTAAACCAGAGGAGTTCGCATAAACATTGTTGGTTCAAGCCTTTTCCTTCCATTAGCATTTATTGCACTCAACACCCAGAGTTATAAAAGTGCACTAACTCACCTTTTTTACCATTGTTACCAAGCACCCGAGAGAAGAAGAGATCATTAAGAAACAAAATAACAAGACCAAAACATCTTCACCCTCAACCACCTACTACCCTCCACATGTCAACAAACTATCAGGTAAGCCCTAATCTGGTCGTGCCTTTCACTTGTGAATCATTCCAGGGTTAGGGTTGTTATTATTTCTTTTTGACTTAAAAAATTTCCCTTTGGACCCGATGTTCCCAAGTTCTTTTCGGTGATGAACCTCCACTTCTACTTGCACCATAACCTTTCCCTCTTCTCTAAGCCACCAGAAACATGTGAACTACCCTCGACCCATTGCTAGACCATAGGGTTGTCGCCCCTCTCGGATTTAAATACCACCTTATGCAAATTCTTGGCCATGGAATTGTTCTGACTCTGACCCATAAATCCCTAAAATCATTTTGGGAAGGGAAGATCTCCAACCCATATATTTTCCTCCATCATCGATATGTGGAATCCTAGAAATCATCGAAGGAACCATCAATATTGACCCTAACCAATGAATAGTCTAAGAACTTGTCTTATGAAGCATAGGAAACCCAATCCCTCGTAGGCTCGACCATTATTCAAGTCTTAGTAGAATTTCAAGGATTTACTTTGTAAACCAACAACATTTACATCATCTCTAGTTCACTTGGGCCTTTTAACATTAACTCCCTAGATTTCCACAGAAGGAGTTGGTTCCAACCTCACTGGTACCAACCAGCATACTTAGAATGAAGTCCTCTGGTTTTAACTAGAGGACTTGACATGAAATTCTCCAGTTTCACTGAACAAGTTAATACTAACATTATTGTTTTCCCCTCTTGCAAACTCAACACTTCATCATATTTTTGTCGGTATAGCTAAGATATTTCTTCAATCTTCCTCGGTATTATTGGAACCCTTCACAGGAACTCTCATGGATCACATTGGAGGCCTTTGTATTAACTCCTTCAGTATACAAATGGACCTATCGATACACTTCATACTAATTCCTTCGATAGACATCGAAGCAGTTCATAAGAACTACTCCGGTCTCAATCTTTTTGGACCTTTTCAAATTAGTTTCCTCTCTAGCCTTCACCAAGACTTAAATGATGCATGTTATTATACTTTCATCTTTTGATGATGACCTCACACCCAACATTATCTCAAGTGAATCCTCGGGCATGTCATATGAGATACTTAGACAAATTATTCTTGGATATGTATGTATCATTTATTTCTTTGCTTCGCCTTGCACTTATCTCATTTTTTATTTGTAGACCTTGATATGTCTTCAAGGAAGAAATCACCCAACAAGGCACCTGTCACTGAGGCTTCTAGGAGTGGTCACTAGATCAAAGATGAGACAAACATTATCGGGGCGATGTACAATGACATTTCTATATTATTGGAAAAATGAGAAGATGTTCTCAGATGGGGTGATGTATATCAAATGTTCAAAAAAAAAAACTTCGCCACTTATGCGAAGGAACAGGATGAACTAAAATTTTTCAAGAATATCAGAAAGTATGGATTCATAAAGTATCATCCTCTTTTATTGTATTTCCCTACGCTGACACCATTTCCTCGATACTAAAGCATGTGGATTTGGGGAATAGGTATATTTTTAATGCCAAGGGATAACCTATAGCTTATTTTGGCCCAAAGACTTAGCCAAATGTTATCACCTAGAGAAGGGGACCAAGAATCTGGATGGTGAACTTCTTGTTGAATTCAATCACACTACCAAGGAGTTATTCCCCATTTGGTACAAACTAGATAAGCAATTCAAACTCAGGCCCACTCGAAGATTCCCCACGAACGCATTAAGAAGGCCTTATCAATACATGGTGGCCATGTTATGTAGACTATATGAGGAACCGGACGCCTCAAAAAATCTCCTATCACACATGCCATTAATTTACTACTGCGTAGACAAAGGATTATCGTTCAACTGGGATGACATCCTATCAGCAATTCTATCAAATACCATCATGGCATTCATAGAAGCCTCATCGAGCACCTTCCCTAGTTTTCACATGTCCTCTTATCTCATAGACATCATGTGCATAGCTCACCAATACCCAGAGATGGGTTGAGTGTGGCATCCAGTAGATGCACCCATTCATATATATTGCAAAGTGCTATGGGAGCACAAGTGCATAACTAAGTAAAATAAGATCTGTGAGCACTTCTTGGACCCCTTATACGAGTTCATTTTTTGCACACCAGCCCCATGCATGACTGACAAAGAAATAGCCATCGTCAAGAGTATTGGGTATTGGTACTTTATGGAAAACAACACTTATATCGGAGTGTATGGTGCTATGAAAGATCCTCATCTACTTCCTCAGTTTGTGCCAGAAAAATTAGTGCTTTAGGAAGTGGCCTATCAAACAATGATCAACGGAGTTGGGAGAATGCCTTACTTAAGGTCATATGGCCACCACTCCCACTATTCATCAAATATTATTAATTGAAAAACATAAATAAATACCAAGAATAAGTGGATATGTTATTGTCATATCACTTTGGAGAAGAGAGGTTTAAGAGGAAATACATGAAGAAGGTTGTCAAAGAACATTTCAACAAACTAGGCATGCCTTGCGAGTACACATCACAGGTGTGTGAAGAATAAGAAATACGTTGTAATTCAAGGGATCATAATGAATTCTCCTTCAAGATACTAGGAAATCCCATAGGGAGGATTGTAGATGAAGAAAAATCTAGAGAAGAGGCCAGAAAGAAGAAAGAATAAGAGGAAGAGGAAAAAGGATTCGCTACAACCACATTTGTGCAGCCAGGATCTATTGAGGATGAAGAAGCAATAGCAGATAAGAAGAGGAGGAAAAAGGAAAAGGTCCATAAGAAAAAGAATGGTGCTAATGAAAAGAAGATAAATATTGTAGAAGAGGATAAAGCCAAAGCCAATTCCAATACAATAGCAGTTGCACAGAAGGAAGTTGAACAAAGAATGGTAGTCGAGAAGGCGGTCACAAATGTAGAAGAAGTTGTTGGAGTTACTTCACACACACCTAGGATTTATTTTTCCTAAGGTTTTTCCTTGTTTATTAGTCATAATTAGTCATTATCCAGACTCATTTATTTTAGGGAAGAATATTCCACCTCGAGAATATTCTCTTCAGTTGACACTTCAGTTTGACTAGTTGAGTTGAGTCTAGATGTTGCATTGGTTTTGTCACCATGAAAAATTTGGATCATCACCATGTTAATTTTCACTTTCATTGGGATCATCACCATACTATCTCATTACCCTTGATTCCTCTATCTACTGCTCACTACACTCTGTCCAGTCAGTTAATTGAAGATTGGTTGACTAGTTAACTCAGCTAGGTGGCAGTTCACTCCCGTAACTGCCTAAGAGACTAGACTAGGTGGAAGTTCACTCCAATAATTGTTGATGTGTGTCCATATCACTCTATACCACCACTATGGCACATTGGTTCTCCTCCAGTTTGCATTCATTGAGTTATACAGAGTATATCATGTGTAAAGTATTCATTATTCATTACGGTTAATGAGAATTCTTTTATTCTTTCTCTCCTTCTTCTTCTATATCAATTTCTCTCTACAAATGTGTATATTATTTTCTAGCTAGATATATTCTATGCAGGTTCAACACATTTACTTGGTATCATAGTCGATGGACTGCTAAGCAAAAGCTACACCAAAAACATTTGCAGGTACAAAAGATTGAAGATAGTGGAAAGATGGATTTCCAAAAAGAATTCACTCTTACCCATTACAACTATGTTGCATGGAAGGAGAGAATAATGATTCATCTCTAAACTAGAGGATTGTATAGGTTAACCTTGAATACAGATACAAAACTGACATCAGCCATAGAAAAATCAAAGTATTTAAATCGGATGGATGAAGCACTCGGAACGATTTGCAGCCTTATTTTTCCCGATCTCATTTTTCACATATCTTCCTGTAATACTCCCAATGAATCTTGGACCACCTTGGAAGGGATATTTGGAAAATAGGATGAGATGAGGGAACACATGGTGTAGGTGGAACTACTCACATTGGATCTAAAAATATTCGACAATATCCAATATTTCTTTACAAAATTCAAGGATTTACTGTCACAACTCAAAGCTTGCAGGGTTGATAAATCTAAGGAGGAGAAACAAATGGTTCTCACCATTCTCTCCAAACTTGGTCCTGAATTCTTTGTGTTTTTATCAATATTCCATTATGTGAGATTCTCCTCTGCAGCCACCTGGAAGATGCCTTCTCTTGAGGACTTATCGAATCCTTGACACAGGAGCAAACCAAGCTCATCAACATGGGAAAAATCAAAGGCCCAAAGGTGCATGAACTTACTGTGAAAGATGGAATACATCAATATCATAAATCTAAAGATAAATACAAAAGGAAATCTCATGCACATCTAAAGAAGGAAGGGTACACAAAACCCTTCACTAATGCCTCTGAATCCAAAGGGGGGAAGGGAAGAAAAGGGGAGAAATGCACGTACTGTCACAAAGGACTCCATCCAGAATCCGCATGCATGAAAAAACAAATAGATATAATGTCTCAAATAATTCATAAAAATGACATTGGAGATTGCATCCCTGAGGGTGCCAAGAAGAAGAAGCCAAAAGATCATAATCCCAAGAAATAAAATTCTAGCCATGCCTTGATTGCTATCAACTCCTCTCCCGATGCTTGGATCATAGATTCAGGAGCATCACATCACATGGTTTCCTCAAAAGTAGTTTATTCTTCATTGGATGCATGCAAAGGTCCTCCTATTCTGATGGGATACAATTCTCCAGTCGAAGTCACCAGCAAAGGAAGGATTGAAATCACCAACGGAAGCTTCGAGAATGTGCTACACATTCCCAATTTTTTCATCGACCTTCTCTCCATGTATTAGATGATGAATTCAGACACTGAAAAGAAATTCATATTCACACCAAATGTAGTGGACATCTATGACATGCAAACCAAATCCATGGTTGCTACCAGTGAGGTAAATCATCAATCTAGATTGTATACATTTTCTAAATTTATTGAACCAGACTTTGCTTTACTACTTACCCATGCTGATGAAAGTAGTAGGATATAGCACGAAAGGTTTGGACATTTGAATTTTAAATATATGAAACAAATTAGCAAGAAAATATTGGTTGATGGTCTACTAGACATCCATTTCTCCAAGGGAGTATGTGAGGGATGTGTTCTCAGAAAACACCCTCAAGAGAAATTCGACAAAGGAAACTCACAGATAGCTTTCGCGCCCTTAGATCTAATCCACAGTGACCTTATGGGCCCTTTTTTGCATCCATCTATCAGCAAAGTGAGGTTTGATCTCATTTTTGTTGATGATTTCTCACGTTTTACATGGATTTACTTTCTCGGAAAAAAATCTGAGGTATTTCAACACCTCAAAGATTTCAAAGCCCTAGTTGAGACACAGTCTGGAAAGAAGATTAAAGTCCTTCAAATTGATAACGGGGGAGAGTATGTAAA
>JZKD02S1704485.1:14782-34630 GCA_000966675.3 Picea glauca
ACCCAACATCTTCTTGAATATTTTTAGTACAAGAAAATAAGAAGCATGAAATTCAAGAAGCAAAAACAATTGGAAACCAAAACCAGAATAAGCAAGCGAGCTACTCTATGAAGCATAAAGTGAAACAAACTAGAAGATAATCTACTACAAGTCCTAATATAACCACCAATGCGCACAAGTCAAGTGAAATCATAATTCTAGTGTAACCATCAAAGTAGATGGTATATGTTTGGAATGTATTTCAATTGAGGTGTGGGAGGTTGTACTTGACGTAGAATATGATGACTGGTTTTCAAATGCATGCTTCTACCTCCAAGTCTAAATATGCAAAAGGTAAATCCTTAAAAGAAAGAAATGTATCCTCTTCATTTAGCAGTTCATAGGAATACATACTACGCTCTTTTTCTTGAATAGAAGGATTATAACTTAGATATCATGTTATTGATGCAAGACATCCAACATTGAAGCATTGTCAACTTTGTTGGTCTTGTCCCTATCCTACTTGCAAACACCATTTCCCCATACCTCCTCTGAATTATCTAAAAAACAACATTTTTGAACTTGTACGTGCCCTAACAATCATACAACACGTGTATATGTGAGTTTCTCAAAGGAAAGTCATGTACATGTCATTAAATGCTCAAAAAAATATTTTCACATAATTGCGAGTTGAGTTATGGGTTTTGTTAGTTTCCTAACTCCTTTTTCTCATACACAAACATCTCCAACTGCTTTGCGATGATTTAAATAGAGAAGGAACCATGAGGAGAAAGATAATGAATAATAAAGTAAATTCCTACTGGTTTTATCGCACCATGTTTGGAAGCCCTTAAATCCCCCTTGTTATTTTGGTCCTCAGACCTGGAAACCCTTGTTTCCAACCCTTTTTGTGCACTCCCCTATCTAATCAAGAGATATTCCTAGATTATCTTTGGATCTATTCATGCATCAAAGTCAGAGGTTTACCACATGTATAGTAGCCTAGGTGGAAGGACCTAGAGTTCGTTTGAGGAGTAGTGAAAGAGTAGAGTAGGTAACATTGGTGCCCCCTTGATGGCCACTTTGAACATTCATGGGTTGAATGTTGGACTACTAGTTTGGTTGTGGACCATTCAAATGTCTCGAATTCTATATATTCCTCTTAGATAAGAACCTTATGTCATGGGAATCGAATGGATGTTGATCCTTTACCTTCTTCATTCATGAAGTCTACTCCTTCTCCTTCTATCTCTTTTGGTGAAAGTCTAGCTACTAGTAATGAAAAGTTGAAAAGGAATAGGAAGAGGAAGAGTAAGAAGAAGAAATAACTAACCTCTACTATCCATGTTGGATATTTGTCACTGGCCTCTGCTAATCATGTTGGGGGAAAAGTCCAGTCAGTAGAATTCATACTAGAATTAGTTCACCAACCTCTGTGAGTCATGTTGGAGACCAATGCCTAGCCTCTGCTAGTCATGTTGGGGGAAAGCAAACAACCTCTACGAGTCATGTTGGGAGTGTAAGTCTAGTCACTTTCAGTCATACTTGACATATGTCAACAAAATCCATGAGTCATGTTGAATACATGCAACCAACTGCTACAAATCATGTTGGGGGCATGAGTCGAGTCACTTCTAGTCATATTAATCAAACGTCACCAAACTTTGTAAGTCATGTTGGAGACCAGCTACCAACCTCTACAATTTATGCTGGAAGCATGTCACTGGCCATTTCAAGTCATGCCGGGGGCATTGATATTGTTGAGAAACATGGACGAATAGGATGTAAGCCCAAGTTCCCTTGTAAGTTTTGCAAGGGAGACCACCTTACTTAGCTATGTCCTAGTATTCCCATGATACAAAGAGCGTGTTCCTTGTCTAAATGCCCTTTTATTTCCAATTCATATTTGGTTTCACAACAACCTATTGAACTAGTGGTTGAGGAAGTGATCGTGTCGATGCAATATTCGACTAGTCCCACTCTTCTTTTGGAGGGTGACAAGTCTACCAAAGTGATCATGGCGATGAAATCTTCGATCGATCCCACTATTATTTTTGGGAGTGATGCATCTATCGACTATGTCTTTAGCATTTCTAGTTCAATACCTTCTGAACAACAGGGTATTCCACTCTCTTTGAGTACACTCTATCCAAGTCCTAGGATGGTTTCCTTTGGCTGGAATGATCTTACTAAGCCTCACCTTCCTTTTTCTGCACCCTTCCAAATAATGGTTAAATTAATTCAAAAGGAATTTACTGATGTATTCTATATGATAGAGCTTCTACAAGTATTTTATCCTCCTTGACTTGGAAAGCTTTGGGTTCTCCCAAGATTGTGTCAGCTACCAGTGAGTTTTTGGCTTTCGATAGAAGACCTAGTGAATATTTGGGAATTATTCCTCAGTTGCCTATCATGTTAGGTGGGAAGATTGTCCTTGTCGATCTGTTAGTGGTGCCAGACCCCTTGGACTTCAATATGCTTCTTGGGCATGATTATGTTTATGCTATGAATGTTTTGGTGTCTACAGTCTTCCATGTGATGCATTTTCTTCACAATGGAATCATTGCCACTATTGATCAACTTTCACCTGATAATCACCATCCTAGTTCATATTTAGCTCAAGTTTATCCTTTGAGTTTTCCTAGTGTTCAAGTACATTCTTCCCCACCATAGGTGAATTATGTGGTGTCATATCCTCTACATTCAATTTCTTCTGAGAAGGATCCTTTACAATCATGTTTTCCTTCTTAAGACAAGGTCTCGAAAATTGATCAAGTGTTTTATCCAATGGGGGCATGGTATCCCTTGCTTCCCCCTAGTGGCTTGAGCAATCTTAAGTTTCATCTCGAGTTTGATCTTACTGTCTATGAGACCTTGAGCCCTGGTATTGGTGAGCCCTTGAGTCCCAATTTACATGATTTATCAGATGTTGAATTGCCTTTGGATTAGTATATCCTTGAAGCCATAATTACAGATTTTTGACCTCTTCTTGAACTGGAATATTTACAAGTTGGTTATCGAAGAAACCCTTGTCCTAAGCCTAGTGATGGCTCTACTTGTAGAAGTACTATGCATAGTCTGCAAACCTATGCAACGATTTTTACATATTTTACTTTTAGGGTTTCTTGTTTTCATGTTTTGTATTCCATAACACATGTTTTTCTGATAGGTTTATATATTGTATTTATTAGCTTCTGGGTGAGTGTTTCTGGTCATATATACAGGACTTCATAAACGTTTTCTTTGGTGCTTTTTATCATGTCAATATTTTTCAATAGTTAATGATAAATTGGCATATAGGTTAGATTCCCCCCCTCCATGCATTTTTGCATTATCTGTTTCTTGGTTCATTTTGCCTCAATATCGACCCCATTGAGTTGTGCCAAAGAACCTTCTTTGTTGTTTATAAGTGTTTTAATTCACATTGTAGATCCTACCGTTCATGGGTGTTCTAGTTAGAACCTTGTTTGTAGTTTGGCGCCCATGTTGAAGACTTACTTTCATAGGCTCGATATCCCTATTTAGTCCCACCGTGACTTTGTGTCGAAGCCTCATATATTCCTCTCAATCTTTTTCTGGCCAATTCCTATGGGGCTCCCTCATTTTTGTGTTAAGTTATGATATTACATTGCATTTTGCTGCTCGCACTTTTGAGCCTAATTCCAACTTCAACTTGTTTTTGTTTAACCTCTTGCTTCTGCATTCTCATCAGTTGCTAGCCTTGCAATTTTTTTCCTCTGTGTCTTGAAACCTCTATCCTTGGAGGAAAATTTCCCCCAAGTGTCCATATCCTGCACACATTTCCTTACATTGAGCATAGATATGTTCCTTACGCTTCGAACTAGTTTACTTTCGTGCGACACTTGTTTCCTCCATTCTATTTTAGCATTCTTTTACTCTTTTTCATGCTCTTTTGTTTTACTAGTAGAATCAACAACTAGTCGAGCCTGTGCTTGTGTGACACATGGTCGTGTTATCTGACTTCTACCACTATAACCTCCAGGCATGCCAACATGACCCCTCATGCAACACACAAGGCTAGTTGAGGGTTTCGAACCAGTGACTTCATATAACAAGGTGCCTTAATGGTACACTCCATCGCCGACTATTCTACACCTCAAAGGCCTCTTTTTCAGCATTTAATAACATGAAAAAGAAAAAAAAAACAAATAACAAGGAAATATCATGGGAAAGAGTATTCTTTTCAGTTATTGGCAACATTCAATTCACCTTTGAACAAAGAGCAAAGTTTTGAGTTTGGTCTCAACAATTTGGGTTTAGTATGGCTTAAGTGAACTGGATTGGTTACATATAGTTGCTACCCCTCTGGTTGGTTATTCTTCAAGTCATTATGGATGGTTTGTTGATGCCTCGTGCATCACAAAATTATGTCAATGTTCATTTTCAATCCATGCTACCTAAGTCCCTCTATTGTGTAGTGATTTTGTTTAAAGGAAGTTTAGCCCGTGTCATCCATTCCACATGATTCTTGACTTTCCAAGACAACATTCCCGTATGTCAAGTACTTATTAGAATCATAAGAATATTTTTCCTATACTCGTGCTAGTATGGAAGGTTCCCATGGAATTCTTGTTGGCGGGTCAAGCTCTTATTGACTACGACACATTTCTATGAGAGTTTGAACTAGAGTCGCACCCTAGCCCTATTTACATCATTGATAGGTGACCTTGTGCTCAATAGATGATATTTCATCATTCGTCACTGACTAAGTGGTTCCCTTGTGTTCGATGGAACTAACATTATTCACACATTAGGATTTGAGCAGTACCTTGGATTCCATTTGTACCCATTGGTGGCTTCCTCACCTTTTTCAACAATCTTCATTATTGGCTTCTATTCAGAGGGTCACTTTCATGCACTATTTCCATTTGGTGCACGTGAGATATGTACTTCGTGGTGGGTCCTTTCAATATTTTCTTCCAATTTATTCCAAATCTTTGGCCTTCTACTACTCCTTGTGTTGGTTGATGGGGGATGCCTTAATTCCCTCCTTCCAATGGATGTCTTCCTATTGACTTAAACACATCTTGCTCTGGGATAGGGATCTAGAGTCTTTATTAGTACCTTGGGCCTTGCATTCATCAGTGTAGGTTCCCTTGCTATTAAAAGTGGGAATACATCAATGTGCCATGATCGATAGATTCTACCAAGTGTTCGACATCATCTCCTTTATTCACACTTGTTATATTGAACTAGGTACCTTGACACCCATTATCATTATCGATGGGTTATCTCATGTTTTTTAGTGGTATACACCAATGATCGATAATCAAACAGTGCCTCACTGTGTTCGACTCCAACACATCTATTCTCATAGTGTTGAATCATACCATGGCGATTGATTTGAATACCTTGGGATTGTAGTAGCATCCCCTCTTTTATGTTGTTGCTCGAGTTGTATTGGATAGTAACACTTCCACTTATGCCATTGATACTTGTGAAGGATTATTCAATTCCTGTTTTTGGATGTCCTTCATTGATTCTGAGACATAGATCCATTGTGTGTTTTTTTCGTGGCTATGATCTCTTTTGACATGGATCCACTTTGTATCTCTTTCATGGTCATGATAATTTCTTTTCTATATACATTCTTCGTGGATCTATAGTGTAATTGATTTGGCAACCATGCTTGTAAAACACCTGAGTATGGGTATGCCTGCCTAAAAATTCTAACTTGTTTTCTGTTGTTGGTTCCTATTCTTATATTGGATTCTAGTGAATTTCACCCTAGCTTACTACTTGTATACCTTGAGGATTTATAATGTATTTTGGCCATCAGTTGCTCTTATGACCTCACACATTAGGGGGAAACTATTATAGCATCAATTTCCACCACTGAAGCATTGATGAGTTTGTTGGCCTTGTCCCTATCCTACTTGTAGACACCATTTCCCAATACATCCTTCAGATCATCTAAAAGACAATATTTTAGAACTTGTATTCACCCTAACAGTTATACCACACGTATATGTGTGTTTCTCAAAGGAAAGTCGCACACATGCCACTAAATTCTCACAAAAATATTTTCGCATAATTGCGAGTTGTGTTATAGGTTTGATTAGTTTCCTAAGTCCTTTTTCCTATACGCAATTGTCTCCAACTTCTTGGATATGCTTCAAATAGAACACAAACCATGAGGAGAAAGGTAACCAATAATAAATCAAAGTCATGCTGGTTGCATCTTTCCATGTCTACAAGCCCCTGAATTCCCCTTTCTATTCTCATCCTCAGACTTGGAAACCTTTGTTTCCATTCCTTTCTATGAACTCCCCTATCTAATCGAGAGATCTTCCTATACTCTCTTTGGATCTGTTCATGCATTAGAGTCAAAGGTTTATCACATGTATAGTATCTTGGGTGGAGGGATCTAGACTCCGTTTGAGGAGTAGTGCTGCAATAGAGCATGTAACAACCACCCCTCAAATCTATTGTTTAATATATAAATATACTCTTTCCTTCACGTTATGGTGTTCTTAATGTATGTTCATTGTTTTGAATATCTAATTATATAGAACACTAGTTGTTGCAAATACATCTGTTTTTTGGTCAAATGCATAAGAGTTAGTTACAAAATAACTACCTTCCTTTGCAGTCTTGTGTGTGAAAGTCTTGTGGGTTCAAGAAGGAGAATTTGGAAAGAAGCATCAAATCCTACTACCTTGGGATCTACATCAACTGTTGGACCTTAGGTGATTTCTTTTCTCTTTCTTTTCCATAGTTAGTTATTTTGATCAAAGTAGTTACATATTGTTATTTTCTTTCCTTGGAAACTGTTGGTCTTTAAGAAATCACTGGTCTATTATGGTTTACCCATGACCATAGGGGAATTTCCATACAACATTCATATTAAAGTAGTGTTATCATGAAACACACCAATCATATTTGAAATTATTTTTATTTATGTCCTTGAATTGTTGGGTATGTGTTATATTGTTTGCATGTGTGTGTGTGGGTGCGTCAGATTCGAAAATTGCGTATGAAGATCCCAACTTCCTTCACTCTCTGTTTCATGTGCACTGAGTGCTTTCCTAGGGGGGTCCCAGGGGGGGCCAGGTATGCCCCCCTGGTTACGCTTAGAGTTCAGGGCAACGCCCCGAAATGTTTTTTTGGGCGATTTTTTGCTATTTTTAGCAGTTTTCTAAATTAATCCCGGATTAAGGGATTACGGTTTTGGTAGCTATGAAATACCTAAAACATTGTATATATTGTATGGTGAATGGTGAAATTAATACAATTAAGAGTTGAAAGGTGTGGCACCAAGGAAGGCTGGTCTTTTCCCGGTTAAGGGTTTCCGATATAAATCTATGTGTACTATGTGTATGAGCCATTGATTAATTTCTGCTTTGCTTAAGAATCTATATTCATTGCTTTAATTCACATGTTTAAAAATTACACGAATGAGTTTGTGATTTTCATTTACAAGATAACAATATTTTCTTATTCACAACTTTTTGTTCATTACTTCCATCTTGCAAGAGCACATATCTATAGAAAATGTCCTTAAGCTAAATTTTGATTTTAGCTATCTATGCTTCCAATGAATTAATTTCATCATGTACCGTGTTATCAAACTAAGAAAACATCAGTAAAGTCACAATATATTTCTTCAAAATATTTTTGAGGATTTAAGCTTCTTTGTAGGCTTCATGTAAGTTGATAATTCACTTCTGGAAAATTAAAATAGCGATAGTTTTTGGAAGATATTGAACATAAAACTCACAAACTATTGAGACAATGACCTATGTTTCTCATGAAATCAAAAATACATTTGGTGGAACCTTATGTTGAAATATTAAATGGCTTCATTATCTTCCACATGCGTTGCACAAAATTCTTGCAACATTTCAACCACACGATAATATTCACCATAAGAATTTTCAAAAAAATCTTTGAAACGAGTCTAATTCTAAATTGTGAAAATGGGTAAGATAATGTACCAATGCCACACTTTTCCTTCCAGGGTGAATGAAAACAATTGACATACAACATCTTCATGCACAATGTTTAGCAAATGTAGTTTACATTCATAATTCCTATTGCCTTCTTTGGGAAGTCATACAAAGGCCCTTGCAAGCCCAACATAGTGTTGGCCTCCCATGCAAGGGTTTGGGGTAGAGTCATGTGAAATAAATGAAAAAAAAAGGTAGCTCTACAAAATATGGCTTTCCATCACCCTCTTTATATCACCAAAAATTTGACATAGGAAAATGTTCATTGTCAACCTCACAGGTTCACCCAATGAAAGGGCCTAATTGTACCTTCCTATGTTGAAATGGAAAACCCTCTTATTATGGCTTGGTTGTTTTAATCTGGGGTGTGAAAAACTTCAAATTCAACCACCATGCAATGCAACAATGCAGTATGAAATGCATATAAATAACCTTGGGAAGGAGTTGTAATTTTTTGTAACATACCTAATAACCTGTGTACTATTGAGGCTATGGGGTAGACCATAACCACACCAAGTACATGCTAATTATTTTTCTCTGGTACCAATATGTAATGTACCCAACCATCTAATTAGGCTGAAATCAAAATTCTATAACTTTGATACCATATTTTCACATACACATTAACCTCTATACTCTATTGAGGATACGGGGCACTTCTCAAAACCACCAATTTCCACCAACTTCTTTCTCTGACACCAGTTTCCTCATTTTCCCACTATTAATTAATTAACGCATGCTGACATAACAATGTAATCTTATACAAACATAATTAAATCATTCATAGTTACATATGCAGGCTTAACATGCAATATAACCAAACAAATAGAAACTAATTTAGTTCATAAGATAGACAACATTAATTCAACACATTCACGAATAAATTATAAGCACTTATATTTCTGGAAATTATGAACCAACTAGCTACAAATGAAGGATGTTCCACCCAAACATAGGCTCTATGCTTCACTTAATATCTATACAACATAGGCCACCCCCTAGCCAAGGCTATGAATCCATAAGGACATAATCTATGGCTAGATTTAACTCTCTTCACACAACCCAATTTCCATAACTTATAGTCTATTAAATCTTACAACTATCTCAATTCACTAACTCTCTTTCTCCATCGACTTGGACAGCCTAGGAAATGGGATCCCCTTATCTTCCATAGTATAGTGAGAAAATCAAAGGCTTAATAAAGCAAAGGTTAATCATAGTATAGTGAGAAAATAATATTATTCTTCCCTTAGCCACCAAGCCCCTTTCATTCCCTTCTTGTGGAGTCATAGCATCCCATTCTTTTGTCCTTATCCTTCTACGACCCGTGATGTATTTTTATTATCATTCAATGTACCACTTTACATATTACACTATTTAGTTTTTAGCCACTCATCATGTATACATACACATTACTAGTCCCAGGGATCAAAACTAGGGTATTACATTCCCTAATTGCACCATACTTGCTGCATACCACCATTATATAAAATAATTTTTACTTAAATATATCAAAACAGATGCATATATGCCTTGTACATTGCATCCTCCAACTCCCTCGTTGCTTCTTCAAGGTTGTAGTGGGTCCATTGGACCTTGTCCCATGACTTTGTTCCAGAGCACTGTGACCTTCCTGTCTAGTATACACACTGGTTGTACTTGAAAGTATCCTTTTGATTCCACACAATATGCTTATGGGGGGTTATTTCATCCCCCCCACCCTTTATGAAACCTCATTTTGTCGAGGTGTGTATGGAGTAGTCTTCTACCTTTTGATACCACACTTATTACATAACTCTTCAAATTCATTCTCGCAGAATTCTCCACAATTATTTGTCCTCAACACCTTTATTTTATTATCTGTTTGATTTTCTACAAGAGCCTTAAACTCTTTAAATTTATGCAATACCTCAAATTTCTTCCTAAGAAAATACTTCCACGTGTTCCTTGATAAATCATCTATGAATGAAACATAATACACACATTTAACTAGTGATGGAACAAGCACAAGTTCGAACACATCATTGTGTATAAACTCTAGGATCCCCTTTTATCTTGTAGAACCAGGTGTGAATATTACTCGATTACTCGGTTAAGTTTACCATATATGTAATGTTCAAAGAAATCAAAATCTAGGGTGCAATTAGACATACCTTCAACCATACCTTTATTGTGTAGTGTTCAAAATCCCTTTTATCCAAAATGTCCCAGTTTTTTATGCTACAACATGGTCTTCTTTCCAGGGATAGTATGGATCCTATGTTCTTTATTTATTTTCTCATGGACAATAGAACTATTACACCCATTAGTATAATTACTTCCCAACAAATTGTATAGATTTCCACACCAAAATCCCCTCATCAACACCATTTCTCCTCATACCATTTTGCAAGTGCCCTTTCCTAATAAAGTATCCACACCTGCATCATCCAACTTACTTACAGATATTAGGATCTTGGATAGATTTGGAATGTGCAGAAGTCTAGGGAGAGTTATAACCCTTCCATCTTTCAGCAACAACTTAACTCTTCTATGTCCCATGATTTTGGCTGTCAAGTCATCTCCTAGGAAGACACCACCACTATCATACTTTCCATATTCATAGAACCACTCTCCTAGGAATTTTCCCCTAGTATGATTAGCAGAGGCCAGTGACAGATATCCAACATGGATAACATAGGTTGGTTATTTATTCTTCTTACTCTTCCTATTCCTTTTCAACTTTTAGTTACTAGTAGCTAGACTTTCACCAAAAGAGAGAGAAGGAGAAGGAAGACTTCATGGATGAAGAAGGTAAAGGATCAACATCCATTTGATGCCCATGACATAAGGTGCTTATATGAGAAGCATCAAGAGCATTCGAGACATTCATATGGTCCACAACCAAACTAGTAGTCCAACATTCAACCCAACAATGTTCAAAGTGGCCATCAAGGGGGCACCAATGTTAAATTGAAGGGAATATTATCTTTATATATTAAACAACAAATTTGAGGGGCAGTTGTTACCTACTCTACTGCTGCACTACTCCTCAAACGAACTCTAGGTCCCTCAAGCCAAGTTACTACACATGTGGTAAACCTCTAACTCTGATGCATGAATAGATCCAAAGAGAATCTAGGAATATATCTTGATCAGATAGGGGAGTGAACAAAAAGGGTTTGAAGCAAGGGTTTCCAGGTCATAGGAAAAAATAACAAGGGGGATTTAAGGGCTTGCATACATGGTGGGATACAACCAGTAGGAATTTGATTTATTATTCATTATAAAAACCCATTACAAAGTTAATTGCCTGGTAGTGTAAACATAAGGTAACATATTGGCATGCTAGGACAAGCCCTAACATATTGATGTGTATCACATAATATAGTAGGCCAATAATATCCTGCTCTCCAAATCTTATTGAAAGTGGTGCGTACTGCGAAATGGCCCCCACAATGTCCTACATGAAGTTCAATCATCAACTTATCAACTTCTTCTTTAATAACAAATCTGAGGATTACCCCATCTGGGTTCCTCCACCAGAGACCATTATCTTTTAGGCAATATTTCATAGCTTTGAGTCTCAAGTCTCTTATTTTATGTTCCACCAAATGATCAAGGCATGTGAGTTTTTTCAAATAATAAATTATGTTTGAATACCATTCAATGTTTTCAATCTCACTTACAACGATGTTGACTTGTTCCTTCTATCCTACCTCAATGGCCTCTTGATCGCTTTATGTCATCATCTTTTCTAGCCCTTGTCCTTTAATTATGTTAGTTGGCTTAATTTCCAAATTATATTCCTATATTTGTGACACCCAATTTCCTCTTGATCCAAGGCAATATTGTTGTGATAAAACATCCTTTACGACGGGGTAGGGGACAAAGGCTTTGATCTTGTTGTATCCCACATAAGTTTGAAAGTGTTTGAGAGACTTGACTAAAGCGTAAGATTTTTTTTCCGTAATGGTGTAATTTAGTTATGATTCCCTAAGATTATTTCTCATGAAAGCAATTGGTTGTGCATCCCTTTGATCATTCTTTTGTAACAATACACCTGCAATGGTATCTTTCGAAGCAAAAGAGAAAATGATGAAGTCCCTGGAAAAGTACGAGCGAACCAAGACTGGTGCGACAATTATCGCCTCCTTAATACGTTTGAAAGACAACCTACCTTCACTTTCCCACTCAAAACGAGCGTCCTTTTTAGTAACTTGTTAAGGGTTTTAATAATTTTGACGAAGTTTGGGATGAATCTCCTGATAGAGTTAATTTGACCGAAGAAATATTGCAAGGCTTTCTTGTCTTTGAGAAGAGGGATTTTCTTGATGGATTCAACCTTGGAAGGATCTATCATGATTCCATCTTTAGAAATGATGTGTCCCAGTAACTTACCCTTGTCAACACCAAAAAATGATTTCTTAGGGTTGAGATAAATGCCATATTCCCTACATCTCTGGAAGATAGTTCTTAAGGGTTGAATGTGTTGTTCCTTCTTTTTAGAGATGGCAGTCAGATCATCTTGATATATATCTATGAGTTTTTCGATTAGATTTTTGAAAGGATAGTTCATGGGACGTTGAAAGGTAGCCCCTGCATTGGTGAGTCCAAAAGGCATTCGTAAATACTTATAAGTTCCCTAAGGGTTGGTAAAATAAGTTTTGAGTTGATCATCCTTCTTTAACAAGAATTTATTATACCCCAAGAAACCATCAAGCATAGACACCATCTCTGCATTGGTTACCCTTTGCAAAAGATATTCCATGTTTTGTAAAGTCTTTGAGCGAAGCCTGGTTTAATTTTTCGAAATCTACACATATCCCGATTTCTCCAATATTCTTCCTTACAATAACTGGATTAGACACCCATGGTGAATATCAGAGTGCACATATTCAATTTTTTTGAGAATCAGAGTGACACATACCATGATACCCAAACTAATTTCCTCATGGAGAAAGACCCACTGCTACTTTAGAATCAGGTCGATGGGATGGATGTTATTGCTTTTGATAGATAGGAGGTGTTGAAGAAAATACGGGCCTTCCAAGGCCAAGCTCAAGTCATATGGATCTTGGTACTCCATGTCTAGGATCGAGACATAATATCCTTAGTTATCCCTAGGATAGGGGATAACATCTCGCTCCAACTTAGGGACATGTGCTCACTGTAGAGCGCATGAGAACCTCAACATCTCTAGCATGAACTGTGATCTGCTAGATCTCAACAAAAACAATTAGTAATCTCTTGGGGTGGTGATATCACCCCTGGCTCATGTATGATATAATGAAATGAAAGTAAGCAATCATATATACAAATGGAAATGAAATTGCCACTATACTACTCTATCATGATATGCAGATAGTATATATAATGGATGCAAATACCTACCTACTTACCTGTAGTTACCTGTTTGTTGAATGTTAGTTGTAGTCAAATATCCAGTGAAACCATCCTAGAAATGACTCATAATACCTGCCTTTGTGCTTCATCATAAACCAAAACAATGATAAGTCAAGCACAAAAATAACATGAGTTAGAAAATGTATTGTATCATAAGAAATCGTAAAGTCTAGCTCATGGAGGTGGGAGGGAGGGACATAATTATTCCAATTCACACTCTTAAGACAATGCTCAATCCATCTTAGAAAGGGATCATGAATAATTAAATTTTTAAAATACCGACTCAAAGAGTCTGAAAGTTGGCTACCTTGGACATCATCAAATCTCGAGGTTTGGGAAAGGACTAGTAAAAACCTAGAGGATGACTGACAATTTCTTAAGAGAAGGCTGAAAGACTAATACAATAAATTTGTTTTTAAGGTATTCAACCTACCTTGGATTCTAAAAGAATAATTTTCCCAGGATAAAACTCAAAACAAGGGACATGTTTCCCAACTACACCCTTAATGACATAGCGAGGTAAAGTAATTGAATGGGGCTGGAGAACCTTGCCACTAGTACCCTGATTTAGGAAAGTAATGTCCTCACCTATATCAAGATCTGAGCACAACAAAGGTTTATAATGTTCTTCATAAGATAAATCCAAGTGCTCAAAGGAGTACTCATTGAAATCTTCAAGGTATGACTGAAAATCATCAAGAGAAAATAGAACTAGGTCACCCTTGTGTTGAGGAAAAGATATGAAATGATCTTACTCAAGCATTTTCAGATCTTACTTGGCTAAATAAAGATAGACGAAAATATCACCCTATGTTTATAGCCATCAATTTTTTTTTCCTAATCCACAAGTATTGGTTACAAGTGCTTAGGCTGATTTTTTTGTAAATGAAAGTTTGCTGAAAAATTCAATATTTATGTAATTTTCTGAATATAACCGATCCAGAAATAAATATAGAGACATAAGTAAAAACACCAAGTCAATAATAAATACAGATGAGACATAAAACAATTGTTTCTTTCATTCAAATTTATCAAAAGACTCATTCTCTTTACAAAATTCCCCGAGGAAGTTTGCACCAGAGTCAAACTTAGATGTCCCCGATGAAAACCATACAAAAGGAATTCCGATAGAAAGTAAAAAAAATGAAATTTAAAAGATGGATAAACTTTCCATAGATTGCTTCCCACTCAACTCTGCACAATAGCCTTTATCATTCATGAAATTTAATTCACAAACAAACAAGTCTACACAGACTATCAAAGATAGATCAACACCTATGAAAAACAAGTGTCTGAATGATGTAATTCATCCCTGAATCTTGTTGTCTACAATAATACCCCGCTATCATAAAAGAGAATTAGTCTTTCAATGAATTAAATAATGAATGAAAATTAAATTATCTCAATAAAATTCAAAGAGCATACCTTAGTATTCTTTATCCTTCTATTCTCCCCTTGTTCCAGTTTCCTCTTCCTCTGTTACCCCGACCATGGCTACCTCTGCTGAAAAAGATCATTCCTGTATGCATTATTGATTAGCAACTAGTTTCTTCAACAACCATACATGGCATCTCTTTTAAATATGAAACAAATTTTGGCTCAACAACTTATCAGACTCATGCAATCCAATCCATACAAATCGTTTAATACTTGTCAATGAGCAGGGGGTGAATAAGGGTTCTGGGATATGTGAGGGATTGTATTGAGCGAAAAGTGTTAAAATGAAGGGGGGTAGATCATGATTAATGCTCAACAAATCATCAAACAATCAACTATAATGTAAATAAAAAAAATATATCACTATAACTCATCCATGTGTCACCCTTTAACTGTTATAATAGAAAGTTTAACTTAACTATAATTTAATTTTAAGAACATGGAGTGGATAGTGAATATGGGAAGGCATGTGACTTGTAATGTGCGAACAAGTGAGAGAATGGTAGGGAAAAAATGAATATTGTTCATAAAAAAAATCAAGTAATCCATAAAAGCAACTTTGCATTCAATGCAAAAGATACCAATACCAATTAAACAATTTCCGTGTGTCAAAACTGTTCACTTTCCCACATTCAATTTCTTCAAAACTTCTCAATTAACACAGTCTGTAATCATACTCATATTCACTATGCATTTCAACAGTCCTGTTAAGAGAATACTTGGTTTTGTTTCGTTTCCTTTCTTTCATTTAAAACAAAATTAAAAGAAACACACAACCACATTGCTCCATCTCTATACATCATATATCACTATAAAATATCAAACATTGTCCATAATTCACAATTTCCCAAATAAAACATATACACAGGTCCTTTTCCCAAATTGAACAGACTTTTAAAACTTGCCCGATTTCATGCCCCTTTTACATTATATTAACCAATAAAAATTTGCAATGAAACCATAATATAAAACCTCGAGCTTCATCACTAGTGATGCAATTAAATAAAACATGTACGATGCCTCCATAATAGACACACAGTGAAACAGCGAAACCATAGTCACAAATTTCCACAATTTGCCATAATCTCGATCGGGACTAGTGAAACACACATTAGTCACCCACTTGCAATTGACACCATGCTGTAAGAGCACACCGATCCAAAACATAACGAAAAAGAGGTATCCCTCTGACTGTACATTATCATTGATTCCCAATCAACCAATTTAATAAAAAAAAGAGCTAGGTTTTCGACGCAACTGTCATAACGAAAAGAGGCAGTCCCTTGACTATATCATTTATCATCCCCGATCACAACTTTCCAACCAAATCAATCAAACGAGTTCAATATAAGTGCTCAAAGAAAATGTCATAATCACTCAACCAATCTATGACAGTGAACAAAACGCCCGACAATAGTGAGAACAATTGGGGATTATTATAATCGGGCTTTGTAACAATGAATAAAAAAAGAAATAATCAAGTGTTTGCTTGGTCATCAATGGCACAGAGGGACTGAAGGTTCTCAAACCATATCAACCAATAGGCATAGACCCCTCGATACAAGCATGGTAGAACCACAAGGCTCCTTATAACTATGGTCTGTGCAATGGCGCAACAATTCAATGACAGGTAGTGTAGGAAAACGATGCATAGGAGAAGTGAATTTCCATTGGACAATGACAAGTACCCCAAAGCACACATAGGCATACTCTGTGTGCATTTCTCATGAGCCGAATCAATTTATAACAATGCTAGTGGGAATGCAGACCTGAGGCATAATTTGTTAAGACCTAAATAGTGGCACATTACCCCTTAATTGGGGGATATTGCATTAGTAATGTTATTTTATTTATGTCATCTTGGGTCCATTAGTTTTAATTGTACCTCCTAGTCTCCTATATATACCAAGGAGACATTTTCATTTGGAATCATCTTGTACTTGAACATTTATGTGGTGTATAAGGAGGTTACCCCCTTGAAGAGGCTTCTTATCTGAAATTGTCTCTTTTTCAAGGCTTTGAGTACTTATTCTGAGGTTTTTCTATGCTATATTGATATTTGGTTCTTAACATATGGTATCAGAGTTCAAGGTCTTGGGGTTTCGCTGCTACATCTGAGACACCTTGGAATTTTTGCTATAACTTTTTTTCTACTACGTTTCAGAAGGAACGACTTGGAGGATATTTAGTATATGGATCAAGGTACGCTGGGTTAAAATTTCATCTCTTGAGGCCTTATACTTTCTTATATAGATCTTGTGTAAGATCCGATTCTTGAATCATCCTAAATTGAGTCATTATAGAAATTTCGCTATAAAACTTTTTTTGTAACATTTCAGACCCTGAAATCCAGAGGATATTTGTAGAATTTAGTAAGGTATATGTGGTAAAAATTTCATCTTCTGGATCATCTTAGATTTGTAGATACACCCTGTGGAAGATAGGGTATCTAACTAGTCCTATTGACTAGTCTCAAGCAGGTGTTCCGAGTAAAACAATCATAACTTCTTCCTAGAGTATCCAAATTGAGTGAGACTAGTTGCGTTAGATAGTGCACAGTCTGTAGTATTTCTGGTACGATTTTCAAAATTTATATCAATTATTTTGTGTGGGGCATGCTATACAAGTGAGATCTCCTGGAAAGGAAAAAAATCAACAAGTTGTGGGGAAGTTACCATAAATTCCACTTGGCACATCCAATTTTGATCAGCCCTGTGTCATTGCAGAGAAGAAATATCAAAGAACTAAAAAAAATAATTTTTCATACCCAGAAGGGCCGAAAATTTGGAGATACAACAAAAGAAAGATTGTCCAGCAGAACCACCTCAAAATCAAGGTTCAAAAGTGATACTTGGCTAACATGCCACCCAAAAAGGGAACTTCTACACCAAATAAGCCTCGAGACAGTCCTACTTGGACTCTTGATGAAGGTGAAGAAATGCGTAGGGAAATAAATGAATTACAAAAGAAGACAATGACAAAAGATGAACTACAAGGGATGATGGATTCAACCTAAGCTAAATTGGAGGCAATAATGGATAATAAGATGTATGGTTTAAAAAGGGAGATCATGGAAGGATTGAAAAATCTCTTAATAGAGAGGACACTTGAAAGTGAAAATGTATCCCATGAAATTCATGATGAGGACACAAGGAAGATGAATCAAGAATGGAGAAACTCCAACTTTGGGTTGAAGACCAACCACGTTCCTAAGATCGATATGAGGAATTTTTATGGCAAGGACCCAATCACATGGATACTTCAGATGGAGCAATTATTTGATCTACATAATGTGCCACATACACAAAAGGTATGCATTGCTTCTTTATATTTAGAACCCAATCAATTTGTATGGTATCAATGGATTTGTTCTCGCAAATCACTCGTCACTTGGACAATTTTCATGGAAGAAATGATATCACACTATGAGGATACAAGTAACAATACCTTCTTTAGCCAATTGATAAATCTCAAGCAAAAGGGTTCAATTACATAGCACATTGAGAACTTCCAAAGATTGAATATAAAGGTAACAAGTATTCTAGATGAGCACTTGATTGATGTATTCATAGGAACTTTAAAGGATAACATTCAACATGAGGTTCGCCTTTGGCAACCCAAATCATTGGAGAATGCATTTAGGGTGGCAAGAAATGTTGAAAGTAAAAATATGGCTATGGTTACTAGAAGTACCAATACTAACATCTATAGAGAGAACAATTCTCCTTCTTCTAAAACACCTCAACCTATAAGGTTGACACCTCAACAATTGGAGGAAAGAAAATCAAAAGGTTTATTCTTTAATTGTGACAACAAGTACAGTAAGGGACATAAGTGTGGCGACAAGAAATTATTCTACAAAGATTGTGAAGAGGAAAAAGAACAAGAAAAAGAACAAGAACAAGAACAATAACAATAATCATCTCAAGATGAAAACGTAGAAGCAATTTCATTTGAAGAGTTGACTCCCATGATATCGTGTAATGCATTGGCTATAATTAGCACTCCTCAAACCCTCAAACCCTCAAGATCAAAGGATATATCAAAAAGCAAAAGGTAATAGTCTTAATTGATTTTGGTAGTACTCATAATTTCATTCACTATAAATTATCCAAAGCTCTCAATTTATTTGTATATCTAGCACCAGAGTTTCAAGTAATGATTGCAGATGGATGAAGTATCAATTGCTCAGGAAAATGCACTAAGATCAATCTTACTATGGGGGAATATGTAATGAATAGTCCAATGATTGCTATACCCATGGGTGGTGTTGATGTTGTACTAGGAATCTAATGGTTACAATCATTAAGAAGAATGGCTTTTAATTTTCAAGAACTTTTCATGAAATTTTCATTGGAAGGAAAATAAATTGAGTTAAGAGGTATCACAGGGAAACCTAGTAAGGTGATAAGCTCTAATGGCATGACAAGATTATTGAAAAAGGGGCATCAAGGTGTTATTTCACAACTATACTCACTAGATGTTCAAACATCTAAGCCATCTATTCCTCTAGATATCCAAGGGATCATTGATAAGCATTCCAAAGTATTTGAATATATTCCCAAAGGTCTTCCACCCACTCAAAATCATGATCATGATATTCACCTAATTCTTGGTAGTGTTCCTCCTAACATTAGGTCGTACAGAGACCCTTATGCCCAGAAGAGTGAAATTGAGTGTATGGTTGAAGAAATTTTAGAGGATGGCATTATTAGACCTAGCCAAAGTTCTTACTCTGGACCGGTGGTAATGGTATTGAAGAAATATGGTTCATGGCGTATGTGTCCACATTATAGAGAGCTCAACAAGATCACTATTAAAGATAAGTTTCTCATTCCTGTCATTGATGAATTGTCAGATGAAATACATGGATCAATCTATTTCACAAAGTTGGATCTTCGTTCAGGGTATCATCAGATTAGAATGAAGGAAGAAGATATCCCAAAAACAACATTCTGAATGCATGAAGGCCATTATGAATTTTTGGTCATGCCTTTTGGCCTTACAAATGCACCTTCCACATTCCAAGGGTTGATGAATTCCATTTTCAAGCCCTTCCTTTGAAAATTTTTGTTAG